>JAWPHD010007266.1:0-131602 GCA_037043455.1 Cyrtodaria siliqua
GTCGGCTTCCTCGTCGATCAACTTTAGTGAAGAAATAGACAAAGAGGTAAGCCGTAAAAGCATAGAGTGCTTTCCAGACTGTTTAAAAATGGTATGTAATTCAGCAACAGAAAAAATTACACGCGATTTACGTTTGATGTTACCATTACGCCTAAGACCATGAGACCTAGATTTACGCTTTCGAATAGAAAATATAGAAAAATTGTCAATATTAGGATCTTTAGAAATATTAAGATATGTTCTTCGCTGATGATTTTATTAACCTTTAGCATTAATAAAACATCTAAAGAAGATGTCTTAACACGCTAAGAAAAGGCGTTTGTTTGTGTGTGATTTTGTTATTATAAAGATTGCCAGTACCCTTTATGACTACTTAACCAAGTCTGTAGAGCCTGAATATCATCGATACCATGCGGTGTAGGCCCGCGGTTTCGATGTAGTTCAATTCCCAAACACGATGTTTTGATCTCGCACAATCTAAACCCACTGGATATATTTTATTTTTCTCTCTAATGTTTATGATCTTTCGAGAGATTGAACATAATACAAACATATGCTCACAACTACAGTGTATGCCCACCATCAAGGAAGAGCGTAATTATGCAGCTACATCCTGTGTTTATTAATACAAATTATATAAAGTTGTTTTTGGAACGCTGTTGGAACATAGCGTTGCTTTAAACAATTTTGATTTGCTTGTTTCCTGGCGATTAAAAAACGTCTGTGTTGTTAACCTGAGTGACGTCAGAGGAAATACCACCGAAATAACCAATCCGCATTGAGTAGTCGGATAAGTATTGATAGCGAGCTCAGCTCGCGTCGCGAAGCGACTCGCGCGCAAGCGAGCTCTACGGTAACGCGTGTAGCAAATACTACGGGGAAAAAAACAGTGGTAAAAAAGTCGAAACACAGTTAACTCCCTTGTTAAGGGAGGTCATGGCTATATTCGTTCCAAACGCAGTTAACTCCCATCTGTTTGGTATCCGGCCCACCTATATTCGCGTTGGTTCTAGTCCATCCAGTTGGCCGGTTACCAGACTTCATTGTTAATGTGCCGTTATTATGTAAACGACGGTCAGGCAGTTTATAAAATAATGGTGATTATTACCAGCTGAGAGTCAAGGTAACGATATTTCTAACTAAACTTTAAAAGCTACTGCAGTATCAATAATCTAAAATACAATGTTTAAATGAAAACGCATCGCACTTTAGTGATATAGATAGATGTTACGGTAAAGTCGGTGGGTGGGGAAATTTTAATAACTGCAGAATGCAGTCTGCTGTTGCCGGTAGCGGAAGTTAAGTTTCCACGAAATGTGAGCGTTTTTACAGATGTTGAATGGTGCTTAAAGATTCAATTCTGTTTATTATGTTCTGAAAAATGGTTTGGCGTCGGAACAGGGATGGGGTGGAGGCCCAATAATGTAAAGGGGGTGGACAGGGAATGATCAGAGTATGTTAAAAGGGGCCTGGGCGGCACAGTATATTTTGGCTCCCACTCCACCCCACCACCAAAAAAAAAATGTGTCCCGAAATTTTACAGTCTAGTGGCAAAAAAATGCATTTTAATAATAAAGAAATATATCTATATAGGTGAATAAAATACAGTTTTTAGTAGGAGTTTGGATGGTTGCATAGTAATTAAATCACGCATTAGCACGATTGATTTAATTATTGCGCTCGTGATTTTATTACTAGCATCGGAACGATTCTAATTAATTCTAACACAACAATAACCCCATTGTTTATGCTATTGTGGGGGCACTATATTTTATCGGAGGTCAAGGTAATCAGGCTGCTATGTTTACAGGCTGTTCCATTGGGCGCCCCTGTATGCAAAGTTCTGCATGCCAGTGCATGGTACAACATGCTTAAATACACCAGTATCACATGACAAACAATATAAGTCATCGCTTACGGCGTTTAGCTTGCGCTGTATGACGTCAAACGTTCTCAGACAGACTCAGCTTGTTCAAGAAGCTTATTAATGTTACTTGTACTGATGCATATGATGGGTTGAGTGCAAGCTTTGGGAGCATGGCAAGTTTGATGTAATTAACATTTCATTAAAATTACTGTTGAGTTTGCCTTCGTGTATATTTACCAAGTTATGTAACGTGGCGCTTCCAACGGATGAAATATACGCAGGGAATTAATGAAACAGTTGTATTTTATCGTAGAATAACATACAGTGGTCTCTCTTCATTTGTATATGATTATGAAAGACTGCGCAGGTCTAGAATTATTTTAGAAATAGAAATAAACATGATAATCCAGCCAGGAATTAAGTCAGAAAATACACTTGTACTCTGGTGAAAATGAGCATATATATAGAGGATCTTACATGAGTGACTGAGTATTATTGATTTTAATAAAAGAGTTTGATAAAATGATAGTATACGAGGCCCTTGCCGAGTATCCTATATTTTTATCCAACGAGTTTATTAAAGTCAATAATACACAGTCACGAATGTAAGATGCTGTTTATCACATAACACACCTACGACGTGATAGTTTCACTTTATTATTCTTTAATGTTGTAAATTCGTCTTATATACGGCGGCAAATTGTAAGACAAACCATGACGTTGTTTTGTTGTTAACATGACGTCACTATGATACGCGGCTGTAAATGCGTTTGCCCTACATGCGACACTTTATACCAAATTTAACGTTACTAACATTCCTTTTATGAAGTAATGAAGTAAGATTTCAAATAATGATAAAAAATTAAGGCGTCTGAACGTACCGTATGATAAACCATGCAAACAAAATGTTTTACTGTATACACACACAGTGATTCGGTCCTCATTTGAAACTGTAATACACTACTCCCAGAAGCCATGTTATGTGATAAACACAAATATCATAAATATTATATACGCAACTAAACACATATCAACTGGAATTATTTTATTGTTTACAATAAACAGTAATGCCATAAGAAACAAGATAGGGAAGAATACATACTTTAATCGAAATTTTCTAAGTTCAAGGCCCGAAACACAGATTAAAATGCACATGTTATACTTCATAGTGACTAACTGATTATAACTGATGATTGATCGGTTACATCCAATCAATGGTAACCAATTATCCATTGTAAGTTTCAACCGATTGCCCATCACTAGTAACTGGCAGATGAATGATATAATTTGGATCGTGATACCTCATTTTTGCAGCTTATTAGCACAATTTTGAAAAAATTATATAGCGCGTCTGATTTCAAATAATTTTCAGTTTATGGAGCTAATTGCTCAATCTGGTGTTACCAACCTCCCAAGGCACATTATTATTGATACTATAACAACAGGTAATAATGTGTATTTAAGAATTGATTCACTAATTTTCGGTATACCTGGGGTTTTAACGACGGTAATGGTTGGCAAATTTACCATAAATGCAAAGTGAATAGAACATTTACCATGAAGCTATTTATGGTAAAGTTGCCATTCATTACCACCGTTCAAACCCCAATATTTCTATTGCATTGACCTTAAATGAAACCCGTTTATTTGCTGCATTTAAATTCCCAGTGAAATAACACTTTTACGTTTTGGGCAGAGTTAAAGCAAAAAAGGTATAGTTTATTCGTTTGACTAACTTGAGAACTGTCGTAAGTTGCTATACAAAAGCGTGCAAGGTTGGCAACATCACTGTTACCAAGTATTATAAAAGGATTAAATTCAATATTTCTATATGTTTACGGGTTATGAAAAACATTTAAGCTAGTTTAAATTTAGCGAGAAGTGTCTCGGGACTTCACACACTTGCCTGACTCCAGTACATGTTTGTTAACATCCCTCGGCTAGGAAATATTTTCCTTTTTGCAGTGTTATACAGTAGCTTCTTGATCATACATTTTTTAATGGCATATTAACACATTATCTAAGGTTATTTAAAGCCGCCCAAGGCAGAGGAAAAGGATATATAGGAATCATATAACCTTCAATACACGGGACTGTCCACTTTATGTCCGGCGCATCCTTGGCCGGTATAGTAAAGAGGCTGCATCTAAAACTTTCTCGGCTCTCACAGCTACAGGTTTGAATCCCACTGTAAGCTTGACTTGTCGAGTGAGAAAGTGTCAATAATCACGGTCGGCTGCGACAAAAGCTGGAGGTATACAGCACTGGTTCTACCCAAGAAAAAAAATGGATCTGCTTCTACCACAAAAAAAAGACTGTCATATATAGCCTAACATGTGCTAAATGACGTAAACATAACACAACATTCAAACAGTTTATGCCACATCAAAAAGACCAAGCTAAGAAATTAAACGCATTCCGATGGGCACATTGAAACACTCAATGGTGCAAGTAAGTGCAGCAAGTAAGATCTCTAGATTCAAAGTCTACCATGCTGTGTCACGACCGTTTCAGAAATTAAGACGTTTCAGACAAATGCTATCAATAGTGTTTGCTGAATCGGTTATAAAACTGTGTTTTGAAAATACGTGTTTTTAGCTCTACTGGCCAAGAGCCAGCAGAGCTTTTGGGGTGGCGAGTTGTCGTCTGTCGTCCGTCTGTTAACTTTTATCTCGTTAAGACGATAGGGCCTTCATTTTTCATCTGATCCTTACAAAACTTTACCAGATTGTAATGTTAATGTCAATGGAAGCTCGGACAAGTTCGAAAACTAGCCAAATCGGACCAGTAACAGCGGAGTTGTGGCCCTTGATTTAGTTAAAAATGCTATATTTTGCCTCGTTAAGCTGATAGGGTCTTCATTTTTCATCCAATCTTTACCAAACTGTACCATATTGTTAATATCAATGAAAGCTCGAACAAGATTGAAAGCCAGCATATCGAACCAGTAACAGCAGAGTTATGGCCCTTGATTTAGTTAAAAATGCTATATTTTGCCTCGTTTAAGACAATAGTGCCTTCATTTCTCATCAGATCTTTACCAAGCTTTATCAGATTGTTAATATCAATGAATGCTTCGACAGATTTGAAAAACAGACAGATCAGACCATTTAAACAGGAGTTATGGCCCTTGATTTTCTGAAAAATGCTATATGTTGGCCTCAGTAAAATGAAAGAGCCTTCATTTGGACGGATTTCAATGAAACTTTTCAGGGATGATCAGTACCAAGCCTAGTTGTACATATCGTCACCGTGTTCCGGTTGAATGATTTCAGCAGAGTTATGTCCCTTTAAATGTTTTAATACACATACTTTGTCTTTACTAGTTCTCCTGAACCCCTGGCTAGATTTAAATAAAACTTTTTAGGGATGATCAGTTGCAGCTCTAGTTGTGGAATTCATCGCCGTGTTTCGGTTGAATGATGTTTGGCAGAGTTGTGGCCCTTTAAAGGTTTTAATACACAAACTTTGTCTGGACTAGTTTTCCTGACCCCTCGCCAGATTGCAACGAAACTTTACAGGGATGATCAGCACCAAGCCTAGTTATGGATATCATCGTCGCGTTCCAGTTTACAGATTTTTGGCAGAGTTATGGCCCTTTAAAGGTTTTTAATGCACAAACATTTTCCGGGCTAATTCTCCAGAACCCCTGGCTGGATTTCATCTGAACTTGAATTGAATTGAATTGGATGTTATAGTCGCACCAATAGCTACGGTCATATGGCAACTTTCCAGCTTCACCTGAACTTGACATGGATGATCAGTAGTAAGCCTAGTTGTGCATATCATCGCCATATTCCGGTTGAATGAATTTCGCAGGGTTGTGGCCCTGTAAAGGTTTTAATAGACAAACTTTGTCCAGATTACTCTCTTCTGAACTCCTTGCCAGATTTCAGCGAATCTTGGTGGGATGATCAGTACCAAGCCTAGTTGCACCTGTCATTGCCGTGTTCTAGTTGAATGAATTTTGGCAGAATTATGACTCTTTAAAGGTTTTAATACACTAATTTCGTACAGACTAGTTCTCCTGAACGTTGGCTGGATTTCAACAAAAATTGGCAGGGATGATCAGTATTAAGCCTAGTTGCCATGTTCTGGTTGAATGATATTATGCATAAACTTTATGTTTAGCCAATAGAGCGTCCACAGGCCCTCTTGGGCCTCTTGTTTTGTTGTTGTTTATAATCTTTTTTTATATTTTTCAGTGCCATTTCTGCCTTAATTAAGCTGCACCCTTAGATGTCCTGAATATTCAGGAATGTCCAAGAAAAGAATATAGTATGTGTCAGTCTTCCATTGTTTGTGGTTGTTTATGACTGCGTTCTGCTTTAATAGTAGAACTTAGCATTAATAACCTGCAACGGATGGCTTGAGCTTGCAACCGAACTAAAAAGGACTGGATGTACATGTACCATTAATGAGGCGCAGTTATCTGTGGTTGATGGATACAATAGTGGGATAAGTGATGTACCAAACAATCAATTGTGGCCAACGATCAGTTATTTAGTAATTGATATTAAGTTATGACATTCCACAAGAGATCATTGCAAAAAATATTATAGCTGAAAACAAAAACAAAACATACAAGCTACTTAGTCAAGAATCCGTCGGATTACCACCATCTCAAAATAGTAAAAAAATAAACTCCTTTTTTATATACAAAAAATTTACATTTTTTCGCGTACAATGCGGAGACGGAGAAGCGAACCCAAGCTGCATTCGTCTAGTGACATTGGTGAGAAGTGAGTGAGTTAAAGTACGTTACCCAGACATGATTTTATATTTTGTAGCGCATCCGTGGTTGAGAGGTAAAGACGCTGCATTGGAAACCATCTCAACGTTGCGGGTTCGAATCCCACTGGGAGCTCGACTTGTAAGTGTCGATTCTTATGGACGACGGGAAGTATACAGTATGTGTCTTACATCTTCTACCCAGGAATAAGTGAGTGGTCTGCTTCCACCACTAAAAAATGTTGACCATTATACATAGCCTAAAATGTGCTGGAAACATTACACGCCAAACAAATAAAACGATTTAAGTTTTATTTCAATTGCCCTTAACAAAAAAGTTCTTAAGTGTTTTCAATAGACCGTGTGTTGCACATTACATTGAAGTTTACATGTTCAAGGTCAGTGTGAATACTGATGTACATCTGGTGTTCATTCCAATAAGCTGTCCAACAATTTCAGATAATGAGATGAAACCGTTACCATATCATTAATATATTGGGCGTGAACATCACTTAAGTTCAAGGTCAAGCATATTGCGCAAGACATTTTCCCTTGGGTTTACTGTCCTCCTTGAATGCTACTTTCCCTGTCCGATCTTTTTATATTTCTTTTGTCCGTCTGATGGGGATGGTAAATAGAAGGTCCAAACTACCAAAGGCTATTCTGTCCGCATGTTAAATAATTATTACAATCTTTCTGACAGTAAGACTAGGGCAAGGTTTCATGATTAATTATATTCTTCACCTCTCACTGAGGTGGCTCTAATACCATAATGTGCTGATGATTGTTTTCATTTGCATTCCAGTGTTTTTTTTAATGAGTTGAGCTCGCTATGAGGCAGTGCCTTATTCATATTAGGATTGCGTGTTAATTTGCATACACAATAACTGATCATTATTGTGTGGTTAGCACACTGGTAACATCTCAAATGTTAAGTATTTCACTATAATATAATGCAATGAACGAAACTGGTTTAAACGGAGAGTAACACACTTTGAATAAGCGTTTTATTGATATATCCATTAGTAATACTAATCTATTGATAATACACACTCCAGATAATAAGAATACACATGAACTGTATCTACCACAGTTTTATACACAACATGTTCTTATATAGGACAGCACAACAACAGTAACACTAAACTGATATTAATAGCAATTGTAAACGTATTAAAATACGGCCTATATTTCTATATAGTATGTCACAAACCATGCTCTTTTTATTTATTGTCATAGCAATTGTCTAACGTTCGAGGACATGTTTTATGAATAAGCACACTAACAACATACATTTTATACAATGCAAGAACAATATGAACTTACACAAACATAGAACATTGGCCACACATCATATAGTTAAATAGTTAATTTTAACATATCATACAATGGATGTAATCGAAAACGTAATACAGTGTAACCTGTACAATGACATTGTCAACAATGCTTAATGTTGATAACATTATATTATAGGAGATGATCATGTGTGTTCTCTTTCATTTAACTTGTATTAAAAGGTTTCTTTTTAAACATTTGGTAATGTTTGCATTCGTCTTGCATTCTTCTTGTATTCGTTATAACCATATTGCGAAACTAAAATCTTCGTTGATCAACAACATTTAAACAAATCAGATACATATACGACATTTTTCTCTATGGTTCATTGACACTTGATAATACATATATATTGGTATCTTCCTCCTATTCCCGATTGAAAAAATAATCTCACATTCGAGCCTGCCTAATATTGAATATACAAATTTCGCTGGGTAAAAATGATACTCGTATGATTCTCGGCACAGCCTCGCATGATATAAAATTAACCAGTACGTTAAATAATGTCAGCATTAAACAGACACGCATATACGATCCTTTATCTCTTGTCATAGGTGTGAAGTTCTAGCACATACGTCATAAACTTTGCAACACACATTATATGTATGTGTTATAACTCAGATACAAGTGTCATTTCTTACTAGCTCACGCGAGGGTGATAGTACAGGGTGATAGTAAATCGCAGGATTAATATCACATGCGAAGCTTTGATACGCGTTGGATTGCGTACTGTTCCGGTGACGTCATCGGCTCACTTCAACAGTACAGTTATTGCGGTAGTAGCGGATCATTGTTAGAAGCGGATCAGTTTATGTTTACATTTCATTTATTCAGCACGTATGCATTTGTTTTTTATGAAATTTCCATATTTGTAGATTGATCATATAAGCATACAACTAACATTAGCGCATTCCTTGAGTAATTACTCACCTAGTGTAGCACCTATCAAAACAAGTGATCCGTTACTGCATGAAGGATGTGATTTTTTTTAAATGAAAAATATACAGTTAAAATGAAATAAAAAATGAACATATGTGTTTTTTTCAATACACTTTGGTGAAAATGCTCAGACCTGATCATAAAATAATCATAATTTGGAGTTTAAAACTTTTAGGGACATTGATTCCGTAAACAGGCAAAATGGCAGCTTTTCAACAGTTAACTAACACAAGCATAAGGCATAGTTGCATAAAAATGATATTTATATAACATAAACAAAGACAAAAACTCGTTTATTTAAAACATGTTATCCTCCTTCCTACGACTAAAGTGTACATTTTATATCACCTAGAAAATTGCATGATAATCCGTTTACATACTTTTGAAACTATATAATTAATTAGAGGCATGTCAAAGGTAATGATATTATAAACAAAACAATATGAAAATATACAAATAAACACTCAATCATAGAACATTGAACATACATTTTAATATAGTTAAATGGCTAATTTTAACATTTCATAGAAAAACACAATACATAATTTGAAAGTTATATTATAGGCAAATGCATAACCATTTATCGCTGATGATATTACATTACGTGGTCCGAGTATTTACTTTCATACCTCATCCAACCCCTTCTCCAAGAAGCGAAAACGGGGTTAGCTGGGAAGAAATAGAAACTTAATTTCAGCTTAAAAAGCTTGCATATTGTAAAACTAAAAGAAATAAGAGCTAATTTTAAACAGGTTATCGCATTTTTGCAGTAAAATATGTTTTTAAACGCGTTTTATTGTCGAAATATCCGTTATAAAATCCTGCTAATATAAGCTTTCTCATCGCTTAATGGACCACGGGACCACGTAAGGACCTGCATTTTAACAATATTACACGCGGTAAATACGAGGTGTTCCGTTAATAATGCGACTGCTGTATTATTGCGCCGAACTCGTGCAATATTTACATGAAACCACTTCGTATCGCTAGAGTGATCACTGACGCGTGTCAAAGGTAAATATCTCATTCATACCTTTTTGTTGGTGCAATGTACATTGCTTTATAGCGTATTCGTTACACTATTTGCAAAATGACTGGCAAACGAGCAGAAAATGTGCTTGAAATTAGGGCCTATATTAGACATGTTAGAGGTAGGTCATAACTTGGGTTGAAACCGAAAGACATTCACCAAAAGGTGTGTGACATTTACGGGGATGGTCAAATGTCGTATAGTACTATTTGTAGTTGGGTTGCCAAATTTAAATCCGGGCAACAACGCTTGAAAGATACTGCTCGCCCTGGTCGTCCTGTAACGTCAACGACAACGACAAACGTTCAAAAATCCGTGAAAACCTGAACAATTATGCTCACAGTAAGACAATTAGCTCGGATGACGAACTTGTCGTTAGCACGAGTTCATCTAATTTTGAAAAAGCATCTGAAAGTTAAGAACATACATGCAAGAGGGATACCGCATTTGCTGACAGAGGACCAAAATAAGTTAAGGGTTACAACAGCGAAAAAACTTCTGAAAATGTATCCGAATTACAGCAAAAATCGTTTGAGAATTTATTACGGATGATGACACGTGGGTCCATTATTATGAGCCAAAACGAAAAGTATCAAACCGAATCTGGGCCACGAAAAATATTAAATGACCAATTATTGCCAAACGAACGCGAACTGTTAAGAAGGTTCTTTATGCATTGTTTTCACTACCAACTGTCCCGCCATACAGACGGCGGTGCCAAAAGGCAGAACTGTCACAAGACGGTTTTTATAAAAAACGTCGTAATGAAACAATTGAAGAAGTACTACAAACAGCGTCGCCCTATAACAGATCTGAAGTATGTTCTTCTTCTGAATGACAACGCGCCCGCCCACAAAGCCCGTATTGTAACGGACTTTTTGGAGTCAGAGAAGATCACCGTTCTCCCGCACCCCTCTTACTCGCACCCTGCGACTATTCTCTCCTCCCAAGACTAACAAATAACTTATCTGGGAAGAGATATAACTCGAGGAATGCCCTGGGATCTGCTGTTTACCAGTGTCTTAAGGCTGTACATGTTCATGAATACAAAAAATGTTTCAAAAATGCATTGCGTGTCTCAAAATGTGTGTTTCGGCTAAGGGGGAGTACTTTGAAGGAAATCGCAAAAACAATTGATCACAAATGATTATAGTATTCTAGTATCAATACCAACCGCATTATTTACGGAACACCACTCATATAATAACAAAATCAAAGTAAACAACATTAAAGGGTCACATGGACATCTTGAGTTTACATCTAAAGTTAAAATTACTACCACGATTGATTAATCCTGAATTATTTTGATTTTAAAACTGCTTGCATAAAACTGAATAAAACATTGAGTTTTCAATTGTCTTCGTTGTTCTACTAAATGTTTAAATATATTATAGGGGCAATATAATATATAATGAGTAATATGTAGAAACAAATTCCTTTTAAGTATTCTAATAATTACCTCAATAATGAATATTAATAATTGAACAAATGCATGTTGTGGAAGAAAACTTACGGGAAGTTTTTAAAGAAATCAAGGTTGCCATGTGTCCCTTTAAAGACAGATTAATAGCGACACATTTATCGCAGGTTATATTACATCCTGAATAAAAATGTTACACACGGTAAGTGTAATAAAACACGCTATTTTCCATACAAATACAGTTTATATATAGATGTCTTCCTCTTAGCACATTTAGGAAGAGCAATGGAAAAAACAAACAGCATTTCATCTTATACTACACACGATTGACACATTGTATATTTTTAAAGAGGGGTCTTTGGTTTTGTAAAAAAACGATTTCATATTTTAAAGCTACTAGCCTAAGATAATAGAACAGGACAATCGAATAAATGCTAACCAAACAGAACACATGGCTTTAATGACTGGTACAAAAGATAGATATAACTGATAAAGCATACGCCACATTTAAAATCAATGTATAATAATGAATGCAACGATTTGCAAAAGATTATGCATTTCATTTCTTATACTTATGATAACTTATTGTACTTACATTTCTTTAAAGACACTATTTTATAATAATTTGACCATACAATGAAATGTGTATATAATCGGAACCCTTAAGAAACATATTCAAGTTCGTCTTTGATGATTCGAACCTGTTTTCGTTTGTTTGTATAGTGTTGTACGTCATTTTTAACACTTGTAAGGTTACTTATGACGGCCGATCTTTTTTTGGTGGGGCAGCCACACACTTTTCCTAGGTAGAACCGGTACTGAACACCTCCTGCCATTCGTAAGAATCGACACTTCTTCACTTACAAATCAAGCTCGCAGTGGGATTCGAACCAAAAGCGGTGAGAGGCGAGAAGGTTTACAACGCAACGTCGTTAACCACCCAGGCTAACTAAACATTGTGTTATTGAATGAATAGAAGTTATAATTTGCCGTTTTATATACATCTATTCAACATATTTTAAACAACTTTGAGTTGGTGCAAAGCGATATTAACGTTAACTGTTTGTATGTTTGTTTACAAAGATTACCCATGTTCTGTGGAAAAGCTATGAAGCAAGAGAAGTTTGTAAAAGAAATTGGATAACAACGTGTTGTCTGTCTAACAGGGGCACTATCGTTTCCTTGTTTAAAGACGCTTGTTTACCTGTTAGTCAACGGTTTTCAGAATTTAAACACAGTATAAATGATGCCTACATCAATCCTATATCATGTTTGCTGGCGCATTTTGTTGGTATATATAAACACAAGTAACGTTAAGGACACTTTTTACAGTTGTTTATGCGCATCTTTTTCGCGCATACCTGTCTAAGATCAATGTACACAAATAACATACATTTTCCAACTTTCATGTATTTGTGTACCAGATTTCATTATTATGAACATACTTTTTAGAGAATGAAGTTATTTGTAGATACACCAAAATCAAATGAAGTTTCAGTATTTTATGGTGGCTGATTTCTGCCATTTGTCGTCTTTTCGTATTTTGTTATTTCGCCGCGAAAAGACGTCAGAACGAAAAGACGACAGGAGAAAAGACGCCAAATGCAGCGCGAAAAGACGACAGAACGAAAAGACGACATAGCGACAGAACGAAAAGACGCCAAACGCAGCGCGAAAAGACAACAAAACGCCACGCGAAAAGACGACACTTCAGCCGCGAAAATACGCCATTTGATATTGTCGTCTTTTCGTTCTGTCGTCTTTTCTTTCTGTCGTCTTGTCGTTCTGTCGTCTTGTCGTTCAATTTCAAATGTAAGGTTTTAACTCGCAATTAACTATTCATATTATCATGACAGTGCATGATGTAAATACACAATTGCAATTATGCGTTGAGGAATTTGTATATTTTGCAATATGTTTATATATCCATTAACAGCGGGATTATACACTTTGTGTAATTCATGATGTTTAAAGCATTAAGTATAGTGAGTTTTATGCAGATTTAAGTAACTGTATGTTGCTCAACTTCATAGTTATGTTAGTTATTGCTTAATTACTTAACCTGTGATACTGAATGTATATATGTTATACTTAAGATTACTTACGTTGAGTATTGTTTTATTCATTATCATCAATAAATGATGTGTACGGAAGCTTGCATGTATTTCTATGACAACACCTTGTTATGAAGTGTCGCAAAATTATAGTAAGCCAGGTCTCGCTATAACAATAAGACAAACTAAGTTATGGCTCGTACGTTAAATCCCCCTCTTGACCATTTGATATATTACTAAATAATTATCTCAAGACAACTTGTATTTAATCCATCCCATAAGACTGGGTTTCTCTTCTTTAATTCTATTCCATTCTCTGTTCTGTTCCTCCAATATTGTTTGAGTTCGTTTCTGTTCTGCAGTTACCCTTTTAATTTCATCTTCAAATTCCCGCTCCTTTTTTTCCCGCTCCTGTCTATTTAGGGTTTCTAGTTTCCGCATACCATTCGTAATTTCTTCTTTTAATTCACCAATAACGCTTTCTTTATTTGTCAATTTTTCCTTGAACCCTTTCATTTCAGTTTCGTATTTATCAATGCGTTTCTGAAATTCAATGGTCTTGTTTTCTTGAACATTGCTTTGTTCATTCAGCATATATTCATAATGATCTGTCATCGCTTGTATATCTTTATCTTGTTTATCCATGGCACGTTGAAGATCTGCTCTATACTCTTCCTTTAATTTTGTCATATTTTCCTTTTCAAGACGTTGTATTTCCGTTAGTCTCTTATTTGTGATCTCCTCGTCATGTTCTTTCATTTTTTTCATGTCCTGTGTTTGTTTCTCTTTAAGACTCTTTATTTCTTCTTCAAGCTGCTGCCTCGCTCTAACCATTTCATTGTTTTCATTTTCGGAATGTTGTTTAAAGAACAGTTCCCTTTCTTTTGCCAGCTTTGCGTTCTGACGACTGACTGTGAACATAAAGAAAACGAGTACAGTATATTGACAGGGCATTTATAAGAGGTTTGTATCAGCTAATTAATTTATAATTCGATATTCTAATGCAACTGTTATGTACCATATTGCTCCATTGGCTAACGTCTCAAATTTGCGACCGTAAAACCCTCGATTTACCGTCTGAAAAATATGTGACTTCACATAACGTTGATACAAACGATGTCATTGGATGAATAGAAAAACAAATGTGTATGTATGGTTTTATTTTATATTTGTAGCATTTAAAGGTAAAACCATTAGAATAGAGATAACCATGCTAAGATTTTCAATCCCAGATTGAAAATATTAATTTCAGACCGTAAAACCGACCACATACCGTAACAGATTGAAAATCTTAGCATGGTTATATTATCTCTTAAGTTTAACGCATGTAGAGCAAATTAGTGTTTCTACATAATCTAATCGTTTATAACTAGATCTATAAATGGTACATACAATTAATATTTCCTTTGATATATTGTTAATTTTGTGTATTTTTAAACACTTTTTATATTAGGATTTGCGTGCAAATATTTGTCACATGTTCAAAATGCTTATTTTAAAATAATTATGCCGCGCACGCCTGCTTTAATCTTCGGTCATGCGTCGGTCATCGTTTGTTTTCCGTTTTCCTTTATTTGTATGTTGTAATAGCGTTGAATCGGCAATCATTAGCAATCATTAGCAATGTCCCGCATATATGGCATATATGGCATATATGGAAATTTGCAATGTGCACCGCGACAAAACATATGTATACCGTTTCCATTCCTACAGTTGATGAGGTATATATATATATAACAACACATATTTCGCGAACCGAACTTCTATAGACCTTATATAGACGGCTTTAACCAGCCAGACCAAACCCCACAACTGGTGCGTTAGAATTAAGATTTACCAACTAATTAATTTTACGCATTTCCAATCGTAGGTAAGCCGTGAGCAATCCTATACTTTTAATTATCACAAACTTACATTATTATATTACCTGAACACCTGGATAGATATGTGTAGTGTAATTTTGCCGTTATTTGGTGTGTAAGTCTCTTTAATGTGATTATGTTGTGTTTTGCCACCACGGTTTGTTTGTTATTTTACTCTGTGACATATGTAATCAGTATTATCGTATTGTTTTGTTTAATTTATATTGTATTTCCAGTATCTACAACGGAAACGTAGTGTTTTTAAGTAATTAAAAGGGATTTACAGCTAGTATTAATCACCAGAACTAACAGACTTTCCTAACTTATTTTTTTGACTAAAAAAAGAAACAATAGAGACAGTTTATCGACATAATTTTCGATAGAAATAGAGACCAAAGTAGATATTCAAGTCGCACAAGAAATCTAGCATTCAAGGACCTCATTCAACCAAAACAAACAACAATTACAAAGTTAAATAAGACACGTTACATCAAAACATTAAAGGGTGGACAAGAGTGCTAGTGGACAAGAGTGCTACCGACTTGGTCAGTGGCTAAAAGGCCGCTGTGGATTTCTACCAGTTTCTAAGGCACATAAACTCTGCAAATTACAGTCGCCACACAGCACTCAACGAACGCTAGTACGAAATCCAATAGATACTGAAACGGGATTCCATTGCAAGTAACAAACACAAACAAGAGAGAAAAGTAGAAGACTCGGTTTTATTGAGTTTATTCACAAATCAGTATGCCATGCCATGCCAGGTTTATTGTTGATCAATTTGTAGATATTGTTAAATGGGATAGATGAAATTAAAATTTAATTTCTATTGAAATATGTCAGTTATCTTAGTTTATTTCCCTTTGCCTTTTTAAAGTCGTTCAGTGTAGGACTATGTTAGTGAAGTGCCATAGTTTTATCTTCTTATTTATTGTTTGCAGGCCCTATCCTATGATCTCCAATAAATGATTTGAATCGACTACGTGTTAGTTCTATATGCACCCGGTTACACCAGTAATTAAGACACTTTTAACGCTTTTAAACACGGGTTTGTAAGGTATCAGAACTGTTTCGGTGACATAGTATTGTAGCACTGGTAGCAGTAGCACATGTAACACAAACACTTCTAATGTAGGATCCTGCTATAAACTGAAGCAAAGCTAATTCAAACAAAATGGAATCTCTATCAGTTTACCTTGTCCTTTAACAATAATTAATGTGTGTGTATGTCCTAATTCGAAGAAAACTACATTTTTAAACAAAACCATCTGGTCGCTATTGGTCTCGTGATCAACAACGATTATGTGTGCACAGTAAAAATACATTGATCTCATGATATCACCTTCTATCGGAATTATTAACGGTTTCAGAGGCGAAAGAAATATAAAAAGATCAGACAGGGAAAGTAGATTTCAAGGAGGCCAGTCAACCACAAAACAGAAACAAACACGCAAACAGACAAACAAGAAGGCAAACGTAATACTAAATGCAAACGACATCACGAACACAAACGGGTTGGCAATAGCGCTACCGCCTTGGAACGGTCAGTATCAAAGTAGGCCACTGGGGGTTCCAGAGTGTACCAAACCTCACACTAACCCTACTGTAATCCCATTAAAACAGGACAGTGTATATAAAGAAATCCCCGCCATAATCTAATCTCTAACTAACAAAGCAGCATCAATAGGCAAAATAAGTAAAACTCGTGTAAATATAATACAAACAAAAACAATAGCCTAGAAAGCCACAATAAAGATACTCATTGATTTGGCAGATGCCAGAGCATCAAGAGAATAAACCATTAAGGGCACGACAAGAAAGATCATAGACAAACATCTAACTCCACAGTCCCAATTGGCTTTAGGAAGGCAATTAAAGTGGAAAGCATAGTGGCGAACTGTAAAATGGTCCACCACCAAACATGCAATACGTTGCAAAATGATAGGGTCATAACCTCTTTTGATAAACTTTTTAACAAGTTTAACAAAGATATTAGGAAAGTGATCTTGACCAAGAATCGTACAAAGTTTATAAATCACATCACCATAGAAGTCAGTTTGTGATAGTCCTTGTCGCAGAAGAGTCCTTAAATTACTTTTATGTTTGGAAAGAAGATCATGGTTACGATAATAAAATTTTGCAAAGTTTTTTATGAAGTTTATGGTAACGACAACCCTGTTTGAGTAGCTTTTTAGTTATACAATGATTATCAAGTCTCTGAGACATAAGCTTCCCAGTTTGAAGAAAATAAATACGGTATGGAGGCATATATCAAGAGATTCCAGCGGTTTGCCAAAACTCAAAGCTGGCCAGAAAACACATGGGCTGGTATCTTGAGTTCATTGCTGACGAGCAAAGGTCTGGATGTTTTTGGAGAAGAAGAGTACTTAAATTACTTTTATATTTGGAAAGAATATCATTGTTACGATAATACAATTGTGCAAATGTTTAACGAAGTTTATGGTAAAGGTATCCCTGATTGAGTAGCTTTTTAGTTATACAAAGATTACGAATATTAAAGTCCTCAACTCGAGAACACGCTCTTGAAAAACAATCCAAGTGTGGATAATTAACAATGTCAACATTAAAATCATCTCTCTTGTCATAGATTTTGCTAATTAGTTCACCATTTTAAATCCAGAAATCTAAATCAAGAAAAGAAGCGTTATTATCAGATATATTAGCTTTGTTAAGCTGAAGTTCTTTAGGATAAATATTATTAACCATAGTTGGAAGAAAGGGTTGTCAATATCCAATATGTCATCCAGATACCGAGATGTGTCATTAAAGGGTTCCATAACATCTGCCTGGGTATCTGGTGAAAGACTCAACATGAAATCTCCTTCATAGCAAAATAAAAACAAATCTGCGACAAGTCTGCGGCTAAGTCGTTTACATAAATGGTTAAATAATCCGACGGTCGGATGTATCAATTGCGTTTTGGCGTTAGAACTAAAATGGCTTTAACTCTGTTGTGATTAAAGTTAATGGCGAGCATGTGCGTGTTTTAATATGTATCATAGAGTGTGTTATTAACAGCTTACCTTCATTTTCCTTGTCTCTGTTCGTCACTATCTCATCTGACTGAAGAACGTGTTCTTCTTCATTCTTGTTATCATGTGTATAGCCAAAGTACATTTCTTGTTTCTAAAATAAAACATAACAAAACATTCGTAGTGCAATGCTTGGTTAACGTGACCATATTAAACGTACATTCAATAATCATTCATAAAATAGTCAACACAAACATGCATTCGAAACATAAAACAATTACATGGATAATAATCATTTAGAATTAAGTACCGAAATATAAACTGGCTGACAACAGAGGTACCACATTGGAACGGTCAGTGTCAAATTATGTGTTTAAACCAGGTTCTAGGGTCCATTAAACCTCACTATCATTCTAGTGACATCACAATAAGACGGGATAGTGTTAATACAAATTTCCTCGCCAGGCTATATCCTCGAACAAACCGGGAAGCATTAACTGGCAATAACAAAGACTATCATGTATATATGAACATAACATCCCTAGAAAACCAAAATGCAAGTTCTCAATTGCATGGCAGATGCCAAAGCAACATGGGAATATACCATTAATGGCTCGACAGGAAAATACACAGTCACCGTACAGTTAAAGAGGAAAGCATAGTTGCGAACTGTAAAAGGGTCCACCACCAAGCAAACAATATGTCCAATCATAGTTCATTAACTTTTGGTTTCTGTTTTTGCAAATTTGATTTTCAATGTCAATGAGATGCTACATGCAAACTTTATATGCCATTGGTCATGCAAATGCTGAGCAGATGTCGTAGTTTGCATATATTTTAACACCAATCAGGCGATATCATTAGTCCTGGTCACTTTCATCCATGCGACTTAATGACTTTATTTTAATAGCTGTCATTACCTCATATACCTATATTGAAACACATGCTTGGGACGTTAATTGAACAAACTCGACAGTCTATGATCAAACCATAATTTCTGTTAAAGACACATTTCCCAACGCTACTCGGTCGTTGAAAAAGCATGGGAAGCTTGAATATTTACAGCCAGCATGATTCATGGCTGATCAACTCAGGTATATAAATTGAAGCCCGCTCTTAGTTTTTTTAATTGTAGAGCATTGCTATATTGAGGGTAAGAATAGTCTACAACACTTTGTAATTTACATTAATGAAGAAATATATGTTCATAATTTAGCTTTTGAATACACAACTTATCTGGTATTTATTAATTGTTTAAGAGACCAAAATCAGAGCACAACACACTTAATATACAACATTCTTTAATGTGGTATTATATGTACTGGTTACAAATGCTTTATTGGTTGGGCCTCATAATCCGTGAGAAGTATGTCTTTAACTGTCGAATTATGTATTGTGTATCATCGGTCATAAGAAACATGTGTGTCGCCCCGACTACAGATCAGTAGTGTTATTATTTACTGGTCCTTAGGGATCATGAAGCTCGATATGTGTGGCTTTAAAGTAGAATATCGCTTAAGCCAGTGCTAGGAGGTGTTAGAGGTGTTCCACGTTGCATTATCTCTCATGAACAGCCTTACTAAAACCGAGCATTCTACGTTTAACTTTTGTTTGTGTTTGTTTCTCCCAAGGGACACCCCTTTCAGTATTTAAAGGGATCTGGTGGGTTTCCTGACCACTTTACGAAATTAATCAGAAAATTCGTCAGAAAAGGATACGACCCTTTTGTATTACAACGCACTGCATGTTTAGTGACTGATCCCTCTACAGTCAGTCATTACGCTTCAAATTTCCCGTGTGCGATGACTGGACAATCTCTTGGGACTCTATGAGTAGTTGCTACTGAAACTTTGACTAAGGTAGGTGCATGAGCTTTCGTCCCTCGGGTTTTCTGGTCGTACCCTCGATTGGTTATCTCTTTGGCTGCAACTACTGTGAGTACTACTACTTGTTCAGTACAATTCTGAATACATCCTGAGATGTTTCTTATTTTGCATTTTATATAGCTTTACAACATCTTAATGTTTATTTTGTTAGTTTTTATGGATGTGGGTTTAAGTGTTAGAGACTTCCTTTTAATGGGATGTAGTTTTATTTATACCGTCTTGTTTTTTGGGCGCTGAAGACAGGATAAGAGCGAGGATTGTGTACACATAACATCGATTCAAGCTAATCTCTAGGCCTTATTGCCTATTGACCGTTCTCAGTTGGTAACCCTTTCTTCACAGGACCCCATATCTCATGTTTAGAGCTGTCCTTTGCTAAATATTTTTATATACACACCCACGGGACCATATTTTCTGGGAATTTATTTACAATATGTATCAAACCGTTTGAACATGTATCAAAATAAGTTTTACAACGCACTGCAAGTTAAGTGATTAGCCAATGTACAGTTCCCTTTCACTTTGAGTGTGCGATAACTCGACATAGTGTGGATTCTATGACCAATGCATTTACCAACATCAGTTCCATTGGTAAAAATAATTACCTTTACACCAAGGTTTTTCATGGCATCATATTTGCGTTCTAGTTCCACCCTGTCGGCTCTGTACAATCTGTATCCACCCGCAACAGTATAAATACCTCGACGAAGTTTCTCTGCTATCACCATATGAAGTTCCTCCAGTGCCGCATTGCATCTAGTTGCTGATTCGTCCTGGTTGCATTCAGCAAAATGAGAACATTCTTTGTCGATGTTCACCTTATATGTGAAAATAAAAACAATACCTTTAAGTTAAATATTTTATAACACACATGCTGCAACCATTATCGAACTTGAAACAGCGTTTGTGGTAATAACCTATATATAATATTGTATTTATTCTCCACGAGAACGAGCTGCATGGTGTCAGAACGGTAAATATTATGCTCTCGGGGTCGCCACCTTCGCAATAATTGCTTTAAAACATAATCCCTACATGGTTACCGTTATCATAAATTACTTGAGGCTTTTTCTAAGTTTTATTATCGTAACACTGATCTGCACGACACATATAATAGCAAGCTTGAACTATTTCTTACGACAAGGTTTATCACAACCCGTCTTAATTGGAGATGTGATTTACAAACTTGGGAAGATTATCGGTCGTGATAAGTTTCATGAATTATTTATTAACATTATTAGAACATTTATAAAGAGGGTTTACCAACGAAGTATTCTGCGGCGCACTACATGCTTAGTTGTAGACCCATCTACGGCTTGCAATTATTATTTTTATTACTTTGAAATTGTTCGTTGGGGTCATCGAGTCCGAAGGTTGTGGCGTTAACGTAAACTGCATGGTGGTGGACCCTTTTACAGTTCGCCACTATGCTTTCCTCTTTAATTGTACGATGACCGGACAGGCTGTGGACCCTATGATGACGCCTACCTAAAGCCCATTGGGACGGTGGCGTTTGATGTTTGTCTATGATCTTTCTTGTCGTGCCCTTAATGGTTTATTCTCTTATTGCTCTGGCTTCTGCCAAGTCATTGAGTACCTTCATTGTGGCTTTCTAGGCTATTTTTATTTGTATTATATTTACACGAGCATATTTGTGTTTTACTCATATTGCCTATTTATGCTGCCTTGTTGGTTAGAGATTAGATCATGGCGGGAATTTCTTTATTTACACTGTCCTGTTTTAATGGGATTACAGTAGGGTAAGTGTGATGTTTTGTGCACCCTTTAACCGGTTTAAACCCCCAGTGGCCTACTTTGCCACGGACCGTTCAAGGCGGTAGTCCTATTGTCAACCCTTTTGTGTTTGTGATGTCGTTTACTTTTATTATTATTTTTGCCTTCCTGTTTGTCTGTTTGCATGTTTGTTTCTGTGTTTGTGGTTAACTGTCCTCCTTGAATGCTACTTTCCCTGTCCGATCTTTTTATATTTCTTTTTCCGTGTTCGAGTTGTGTGGCGGCTGTAAAAAGGTGTTATTACTTACTGCTTCATTGCAATCAGGGAGCCCAATTTAGCGACTTTTATGTAGAATATCGCTTAAATGATCGCTATGGGTCGTAAGAGATGTTTCAACTATTATAACCGTTCGCGAACAGACTTAATTAAAATGAGCCTGCTTCTATTCTCTTTTGTTTGGTTTCGTTGTTTCAAAGGAATCACCTTTTCACTATTTATTTTAAGACATCATAATTGCTACGATCATGTATGCCGTGCATGCGTTAGGAAGGATTCGGATGAATAATATAATTGACGGAACAGGTATAAATGTTGTGTTAGCTCGGAAAATGTTCATTTAAAATCGATACTCTATAAAAAAAAAAATGTGTTTTCAATTGCGCATATCAGTCTTTTTACTTCTTTTATTAGTTAATAAAAGTGTACAAAATTACATGAATATTGTTATGACACTTACATCTAATTCCATCTTATATTTATTTCCTTTATCCATGACGGATACTTTTTGAAACACATCAAAGGCAATACGTTTGCAATCAAAGTGCACGTCTAGAAAGGTCTTCTCGTCAGGCGTTGGTATTGACAATTTGCTGTTCATTTGTTGGATGTATGTTTCAATGGCTTTCTTTAAAGCTCTTTCGTTTTCTATAAGATACATCGATCTGAGAGCGCTCTCGACACATGGCACATCACCAGCTCTTATTGCAACAACATAGTATGTGACTTGACTTGCAAACACTGAAATGATAAACATCATAACACTCACTTTTAAAAACTTTGAGGACTATGACTAGATACTTTACATTGTCTTAGCAGCTTTTCTGAAAATAGTCTGTTAAGTGTCATTCTAGTTCTATTGTATTGTTCTTTTCAGTCATATATCTTAAAACCCTTGATATGTCTTTGGGATGCTTTGATCGTGTATAATTTAAGAGCATTGGACATTCGGCTATTTTTTGTAAATAAATTACATATGTCCATATAGTATAGCTACCGGCTTGGATTGCGCATTGGCAAAAATGTCCGCTGCGGGTTTGAACCAGAGTCTAGGGTGTATCAAAACCCTCAAAATTACCCTACAGTCATCCCAATAAACGGAACAGTGCAAATAAAGATATCCTCGCCAGGTTATATGCTTTGATAAACAATGCAGCTTTAATAGGCAATACAGGTATAACACAAACATGTCCATTTAAATATGAATACAAACAAAAAGAAGCATAGAAAATCACGAATTATGCATTGACTTGGCAGAAGCCAGAGCAACAAGAGAACAAACCATGAAGGGTACGACAATATAAGATTTAAGACAAACATCAGACGCTACCTTCCTTTGAGGATTTAGGTAGACGTCATCAGAGGATCCAAAATCGGTCCTGTCATCGCACAATCAAAGAGGAAAGCACAGTGGCCAACTGTAAATGGGTCAACCACTAAACATGCTGTACCTTGCCACATGATAGGGTCATTTTGATAAACTGTTAAATAAGTATAATACATATTTTATGAACATGATTATGACCAAGATTCATACGAAGTTTTTAAATCACATCCCCATAGAAGACAGTTTGTGATAGCCATAGTCGCAAATGTGTTTTTGAATTACATTTATATTTTAAAAGTAGATAGGAGTTATGATAATACAGTTATTTTGCAAAGGTTTTTAGAAGTTTATTGTATCGGTAGCCCTCATGGAATAGCTACTTAGTGATACAGATATTACGAATATTAAAGTCCTCAACTCGACATCAAGCGCTTGCAAAACGAATAAGTTGATAAACAGAGACCCCATAAAAAGTAGCCTGGGGAACACCTCCATATAAGTGAGGATAATTAACAATATCAAAATTAAAATTATATCTATTGTCTTCATGTTTCATTAGTATTAATCCACTTTCAATAGAGAGATGTAAATCAAGAAAAGAAGCGACGGTGTAAAAAGAAAAGGCTTTGTATAGTTGCAGTTCTTTGGAATAGATAGCATTAACCATAGTAAAGAAGATAAAATTGTAAATGTTCGAAATGACACCCATATACCGATAGCTGTCAATAAAGGCTTCAATTACATCTGCCTGAGTCCCGTTCATAGCAATACAAACACAAATCTGCGACAAGTGGTGCACAGTTAGTACCAATAGGGATACCAACAACGGTAGTTCAATACCTGAGGAAAATATTATCTAATAGGAAAATGAGTGCTTCACAAACTTCTTGGCAAGTCCATATAGTATAATTGCCTAATCTGTCGTTAGTAAAACACGTTTTGGTATTGATGGTTAACAGGCCAAAATGTAGTTTTTTCTCTAGCGAATGTGTTTTTAATAAGAGCAAGGAGTCTTTGATAAGGTGATGTGGCAAGTCTGTATGAAGTGTTGAAATTAGACGTTTATTGCAAATTTGAAAATTTAATTTCGTATGAACCTAATTAAATAAATCCGCGAGTTGGCATAAGCTTTAGTACACTATTCCTTACATGATCTTTAACGGTAGTAAGACAAGAAATTAAAAGTTTGCAGATGTTTGCAGTTGTGCAGGCACTAGCATTCTAGTATGAAAAAAAGTATGAAGCTTGTTTTGCTTTTCGTCTACCCCAGCCTTGAAAGTCGTGCACCGGTTGATATGCGTGGAAACAACATCATCTTCAGTAGATAGATCTGGGGTATACCTATTAGTGCTCCCGAGTTCCAGAGATAAAACATTGACGTAATGTAGGTGTCACACAATAATTACATTATTAGCTTCTTTATCAGCAGGAACTAAAACAAATTGATGATGAAATTCTTGAATTCCCGATTTTAAATTACGAAACGTAAAGCTAGGTCTCGGAAGAAGTAAAGAGGGGTTAGCATTATAAAACGTTAATACCGGTATCTATAATTTTAAGAACTGGATTTTTTTCCAAGTAGTAAGGAAGTTTGCGTGTTCTCTACGACACCATTGTATACTAAAATCTTCAACGGATTGGGCGTTCTGTTTACGACATGCATTAAACTCTATAATTGAAGGTAATCTATACTTCTGAACTTTAGAAAATAAATGCAGAAGCGCATCATAGAAAACATTAGTATACGTTGGTTAAGTTACAATATCATTAATTCTTTTGAACATAAGTTACATTTACAATTGATCGTATTTTTCGGTTGCATGCATATTATGACGGATTATACTGACTACAAGTAATTAAACACAGTTTAAAATGATGACGATGAAATACATTTTAACATACTGTTCATCCATGTTTACTAATATTGGTGAACAATTGTTATATTAATGCAATGGTCTAACTGAATGGCTGTTATATAATATGCATTATTGTTAAGCATAAACTCTGTGTTGTGTCGCATGCATTTATAATATGGATATAAATATAATTTAGTATTATATAAGTTATATACATTTCTTACTTCTTCCATTTACGGGTCGTCCATTTAATAAACAAAGTGGTTCACATTTGTTATGCACGTAATCAAGGAACTTGTTTGTACTCTCAACAAATCCATCGTCTAGATCTTTGTCTTGAAGCGTGTCAAGGATATCCAGGACATTTTTATTGCCTGGTCGGTCAAATACGAAGCATTTTCTTTTCTTGAAATATTTTCGCATACATCTTTTCGGTTCGTTGGATCTTTTTGTGGCCTCCCCTCCACCAGTACGAAGTTTAAGTTTATTTTCAAGATACTCATCCGATGTAATGTCTCTATTGTCATCATCTTTAAGATCCAGTGTAAAGTCCCGCAACGCAAGAATAAACTCTGGGAAATAAAGATCGAAGTCAGCGTCCGCCAATTCAGTCTTTTTCTCTGACATTTTCATGTTTTTGGCAATTTCCGTAATAAAGATTGTATTGTTAAGAACATAATAGCTACTACTTTCTTTAATCATGAATGTTTTCTTGAACTGAATTCAAAATGATGTGTTTCTAATAAATTCAGAAGGATTATTTCTTTCATAGTTTCATAGAGCTAATTACTTCACTAGCGATACGATACGCATGAATGATGTTCAGTTTTAAATTATTAAAATTATTAAAAAAAAATAGTTCACTTATAATGTTTAAGATGGTACACACTGCGCTAAGAAAATCATGTTTAGTTGGCATTTTAATACTAAATTTCACATTAACATTGTATTTGAGCTAACTATCTTTAGTAACAATCTGATAGACGCTAAGTAGTGTTCATTTAGAGATGTTATCGTGCATCTAAATTATTAAAGGATACTTGAGTTTGAGTAGAGCATCTTCGTTTAACACGCCCATCATATTGTATATTAGAGTACTGCTGAGCAACGTTGCCAAGGTGAATATTTGATTGTCATGGTTTTGATCGCACTATAAGATAAAGTACATTTGCTGATTAGATTGGGAAATATATATATCAATATAAATCAATAAATCAATAAACAAATAAATAAATAAAAACATATGTATCAATATGTATATATATATATATAAGGGTGAGAAATACATACATCTACAAAATACCTTTCAAAAAGCACTGGATCCCCGAGGGATATATATATACGTGGAGGAATATTTTTTACTAACCACTTACCAGTCAACTTATAAAAGATGGATTTCGGAAACCGGGTGATTTTTAAGGCCTTACTATTGAACACGTCGGATATCTTCGGGCTTTTCTGTCAAATAACGACAACCATAGTATATTGACAATAGAGGATTCAGATTACATAATTATAACCGCGCAGGTACCTATACAAATATTCAAAATAGAAAAACGCCAGATCAATACTGATACAATGAATTATAATGATTTATTATTTGAGAGAATAAAATTCATAATATATATTCATGTATATATATATATGTGTGTACGATATATCTATTATCGGGTCCCAAGTGAATAGCTGGGTCTTCAAAATGACCCAACACTTACAGAATAAATCACATTTAGAGACCCAACAATTGATCAGTTGAGAGCATCTATTGTTCATTTGACGCACCACTTGATTAAAACTAGATTTATTCATATACATGCACTGGTTGTATTAAATGTGATTGACTAATACTGTCCAAGGACATTAGAACAGTCGATATAGCGTTAAGTAACACAATATAATGGAAACATAATTGAAGAAAT
Source organism: Cyrtodaria siliqua (assembly GCA_037043455.1). Taxonomy (NCBI): domain Eukaryota; kingdom Metazoa; phylum Mollusca; class Bivalvia; order Adapedonta; family Hiatellidae; genus Cyrtodaria; species Cyrtodaria siliqua. Next base: position 27,231 of record JAWPHD010007266.1, read on the forward strand.
GAAACATTTCGTAAAAACTGATTTCTATACGTGTAGTTAATATAAATAAGTATAACGCCGAACAGGAAATGCAGCTTTCACAGAACACAGTAAACCCAAAAATACGCAAAAACGACAAATATGAATGGCAATGTTAAGAAGGAATAAAGACATATGACGTCACAAACACAAAGAGGGTTGACGATAGGGCTACCGCCTTGGAACGGTCAGTGGCAAAAAAGCCGCTGGGTTGTTAAAACCTGGAAAGGGAGATCAAGATTCGTTTTTTATTGAGTATGTTCATGAGAGTAATATAGAAAGCAATACAGCTCTCGCCCCCTTCCCTTGTCGTATCGCCTTAGGGTATTTCTAATTCGCAGCCACCTAAATTGGGCTCGAGGATCTCAAAGAAACATTACAATTAACTGATTTGTAGCACGGGAATACTTTTAACAGTCACCGCACTGCTGTTACAGTCAAAGTATAACACATACACGTTTATAAAGTTCATGTAACTGATATTCTGAAATTGTGTATGAAAATATGTTATAATGTATATCTATAAGAATTCAATAAGTTTGCGATACATCTGACAAGGAGCTGTATGAAAGACCACTCAGTGCATTATAACTGAGAAGTTAACATGCGAGCGATATGAAAAATGGTGACTCAGTGCATTATATAACTGAGAGGTTAACATGCGAGCGATATGAAAAATGGTGACTCAGTGCATTATATAACTGAGAGGTTAACATGCAAGCGATATGAGAAATGGCCAGTCAGTGCATTATATAACTCAGAAGTTAAAATGCGAGCGATATGAACAATGGTCACTCAGTGCATTATATACATGAGAAGTTAACATGCGAGCGATATGGAGAATGGTCACTCAGTGCATTATATAGCTGAGAAGTTAACATGCGAGTGATATGAAAAAGGGACACTCGATGCATTTTATAACCAGAAATTATATTTGTTCGTTCGGCATTCTACTGCAAATACATCTTATTATATGACATTTATGTAGACTACGTTTAAGGACTTAAAACTAAAGTTAAGATAAGCTAATCTAACATGCGAGCGATATGAAAAATGGTCATTCAGTGCATTATATAACTGAAAAGTTAACATGCGGGCGATATGAAAAAGGGTCACTCGATGCATTTTATAACCAGAACTTATATTTTTTTCGTTCGGCATTCTACTGCAAAAACATCTTATTATATGACATTTATGTAGACTACGTTTAAGGACTTAAAACTTATGTTAAGCTAAGTTAAACAAATAGAAGTATGGCATATACGTCATTTGATTCGAAATAATGTTGTTTAGACAACGTTCTGTAAATGCATGTTTGTTATGTTATATCGTTATGGTAAACAGACGAAGAAATAGCATGCGAATAATAGTTTAGATATACACACGGATGATTAGTGGTATTCAACTTATAACGAGACAACTTTTGTTTAATGTTTTTTCTTCAGCCGATGTGTCTGTCATTACCAATAGGTGATTAACTACGTGATACAGTCATTTACGCCGTATGAATTTTAAAAAATCCGATTTCAAAGGTTCAGCTTTAACTAACATGTATCATTAGTTGCATGCTATTTTCGTATTATAAACCTATATGGTTCTATTGCAGTTTTACCTTAAACCTATGGTATACCAAATAGCATACTAACCTTATTGTCATCCCAGTAAAACGGGACAGTTTAAGTAGGCATCATTATTAGGCAATATAAGTAAAACACAAATATGATCATTTACAACAAAACATAGAAAGCCACAACGCCAACAACCCAGAACTTAATGACGTGGCAGAAGCCGGGCCAACAGCCAACAAAACAACAAGCCGTTAAGAGCACGATGAGACAAGATTCCAGACACGTATTAAACGTTACAATTCCTCTCAGCATATCACAGTAGTTTTTTCTGTGCAGTGTGGCGGCGGTAAAACGTCTCCCCGTGCTTGCAGTCAGATTTTCTATTTGTTCTGATCTTTTGAGATTGCTGAGCCCGATACATAGAGATGTCGGTGTTAAATTCTCAAATATTTATTTTTACTTTTATTTCGAATAGATGGTTCCACTACCTCAGACTGTAAAGGCTATGAGCAGTATGTAATCACCATTAGGTGTACTATCTGCCTTTAAAGTGATTTTTTGAATGTCACCTTTTTAGGTAGGGTTCAGAGCCTCAGATCCTAACTAAATTCCATTTTGTTTATTTCGCTCATTGTTTTCTCGTTTAAGCAAAGTTGTTTGCTAGAAATAAGGACCATACGCCGCTGGCCATAGACCTGTATGAAAATACCACATTGATTGTTCCATGCTCACCAAACACACCAAGAAAACAAACGGGTTGACAACCGGGTACGCCAAAATGACCGCCAGGCTCAATACGCTTAAGCATTAATACTGACAAGGGGATCCCAGGGAAGCAATACACACAAACAAGAGATAAAAGTAGCAGACTTGGTTTTATTGTATTTTATTAAGCAGCATTTATATTGGCACACATTATCTTTCTTTGCGTATTTATTAGATTAGTGTATTATGATGTTGCATTGACTTATAACTCTCCAAATACCGTAAGTTATGTGATCATTATAGTAGTAATCGATATTATTATGAATCAGAGAAATTGATAACGTAGACAATGAATACGTCAAGAGCCCTGTGTTTATCTAGTCAGATTTTAGGGATGTTGGTAGGCCAATATATACAACTATGTTGACCTAATATTATCTCACTAATATATTTCGTCCTAAAGTAATACATATTATGATAAGTATACCTTGTCCACATCGCCCAGGCCTTCCGTATCAAGCAAAAGTAGCGTTTGTCCTTTCCGTACGGGATGCCTTACACACCAGGCCCAAATCCCTTTTGTCTTAGAATTGACCGTCGAACCCAGAGGAAATCCTAATAAACCATATATTTATGCAGGAATATAATAATAATAATAATAAGTGATACTTTGTTTATTTGAAAAACAACCATTAAATATAAAACCATTAAATATAAGGAAGAATAAATTAAACATCGAATATAAGATAATTAGAAATTCACCAATCAAATAAACATGTAAGTAACTAAGACACTCAACTATTGAATATAAAGAAGAAACTCAAAAATCGAATTGTAATAAATAAGAAACTCAAAACTCTATAATCGAATATAAGTAAAGAGAAAACGTTATTAATGGTTTAATCATGAGTTTTGGGTTCGCCACATTCCTAGAATACTGGTATCTGTTAATATGAGTTGTCATTTTGTTTGTAACCAATGATTTTATGTTTTAATAAATTAATATGCATACCTTTGTTTTTTCCTGCCAGGCGTGTTAGAAGATACGATTTACCGGTCCTATACAGTCCGGCAATAGTTATGACATTTAGTTGCTCTGTGATGCCACATATTTGACCTAGAACGTCTTCGTCTACTTTCAACTTGTTGTTATCATCACTGTTGATGAGGCATTGTGGTTCGTCAAACACAGACCCATGTGAATGTGCTTTTACTGAAAATAGACATATTGCTTAAACACGTTAACAAATATGTCAGTTTCAGATTTACAAACTTGGTCAATATCACTTTCATACTGTAACAAAATGAGTGCAAATTACTAAGATTATTTATAACTCTGATAATGAATAAGAGATGGTCACAGGATCGCAAATCATTCTCCGGGGGAGTAGTGACCAGTACCATAACGGCAGGGCCTTATACGGTAGGAGCGCAGGTAGAGCGCATTGTCGGGAGCGCGGTCTACGGGATCGTAGGTTGGGAACACCGTCATAGGACGCGGGAATCACATCATTCGTTATTCCGGCGACAGACCAAGCGGTAACCAGGGATCCGCTAGGCGGAGGGCATAGCTACGCAGATGACGTCACCGGATGTGGAATACCGGGACTTGATCCCTCGCCGGAAATGGTGCGAGTGGGAGTCGCTAATGGGCGTGCGTATAACGTGGAAGTGAATTCGCGGAAGTGAAATATTAGTGCCGGACACTGAACTGTACCGGAAGGACTTAGCTATATATAGCTTTGAGATATAAAATAGTTGTGATATAGCATACATATATCATAAATACAAATGTTCAGTCTGACTAAAACCGAACAGTTTACTGATTAATTAATTGAAAAGGGATTCCATCTAAGTGTATTGAAATTCATTTAAAAATGCTTTAAAAACGTTGCTATATTCATCTTGTTGTAAATAAATTTATAAGAAACATCGTTGAAATCCCGAACAGTTTTTGGTTACAAAAAGATTAATAAAATGAATAAATGGTCTAATTGAAACGATAGCACCCAAATCCAATTGCATCATATGTCTGCACTGTATCATAAACTAAAATATACAATGTAAACAACAATACACATCAAAAAGAGTCGTGAAACCAGGGTTATCGGCTTGAAACGGGTCAGTAGGCATTATGGTTAGCTTAAATCGATTTTATGTGTAGACGCTTTCGCTATTATCCTGTCTTCAGTTCCCAAATTAACAGGACATGTAAATAAAAGTATATCACATCAAACGGAAATCTCTAAATAAGGTCCATATCCAGAGAAATGCGCAAACGATACATATACATGGTGTAGTACATGTAAATATGTATACAAGTACATAATTAGAAAGACCGCAGGACGTATACAGAATTGTGCTGAGCAAACCTAGCAGTTGCAACCAAAGAGAAATCCAATCTAGAGTACAAACAGAAAACCAGAGGGACTACAAGTCATGCACCAATCTCTCCTTTTAGGGTTTCAGAAGGTGAATCATAGAGTCTCAAGATGTTGTCCATTCATCGTACAAGAGCTGAATGAAGCAGTAACTGGCTGTACAGGGATCAGTCAACAAGCATGAAGTGCCTTACAATACCAAATGGTCGTATCCCTTCTTACTCCCATTAACCACTGACCATAACCTGAAAACTAGGTCACTGTGACCTACTTTCTCCAAAATATACCTTTTTGTTTTAGTTTCGGAGGGTGGAAGGAAATAACGATTTTCGATATTCATCAAACTTTAACAACACCTTACTCCTATTTACCACTGACCATACTCTAAAACCTAGGTCACTGTGACCTACTTCTTCCAAAATATACCTTTTTGTTTAAGTTTGAGAGGGGGGGGGGGAGAAATAAAGTCTTTGTTATATCTCAGAAATACCTTGTTCGATCTTCATCAAACTTTAACAGCATCTTACTCCCATTAACCAGTGACCATAACCTGAAAACTAGGTCAATGTGACCTACTTTCACCAAAATATACCGTTTTGTTTAGGTTTCAGGGGGGGGGGAAGAGTATGATAATGGACCTTTGGAAACGGCCGAGCACGACACATACAAACTATTGCAGTCTCGGTTTGATTGAGACTGCTCATGAGCGGTAGTGAAATAAGTATTTGTTATATCTCCGCAATACCATGTCAGTTCTTCATCAAACTTGAACAGCGTATTACTCCCATTAACCACTGACCATAACCTGAAAACTAGGACACTGTCACCAACTTTCTCCAAAAGTGCATTACGTAATTTTTTTGTTTGGGCCTGGCGAATTGTTTTGTTATATCTCAGCATTACCAAGTCTGGTATTGATCAAAATTTAACAGCACCTTACTCCCATGAACCACTGACCATACCCTGAAAACTAGGTCACTGTCTCCTACTTTCTCCAGAATATATGTTATATTAGCCTTTTTAACTTTGTTATACGGGCAACAACCTTTTTTATATCTCAGTATTGCCATGTGCAATTAGTATAAAACTAAGACAGTCGTTTGCTGACATGTACCAACGATCATGCGCGTAAAATGAAAACTAGGTTTTCAATGTTAAAGCATCCTTCCACTCCCAAAATAACAAATTTATCTAGAAAAGCTCTATTAATTCATACACGCAGGCACTCATCTTTACCATTTTGGAAAACCCGGCTTTAACGCCGCCAGGCGTTTATCTCATGTCCTTCGTCACGCCGATATAACTTTTAGACAAATCAAATACGTAGTTTTGATAACGAAAACACTGTGAAGAAGTTTATTTGTAATAACATGATTTTGATCATTGAAGTCCTTATTATAACATCATTCAAGTACAAACTAAATGAATGAGCTGGGAGATATAAACCCCGTTTGATGTAGTACGAGGTACTTTCCCATCGAAATGTGGATAGTTAACAATACTAAAGTTAGAGTAATATTTTATCATAATTTTAGTATGTATGTACTTATCGGCAGACGAGAGATGAAGATCGAGAAACCGGGTAATGGTATCCTAACGTTTGGGTTTATACAACGTGAGCTCCGGTGGATAGCTGCTAATGACCATATTAGCAAAGAACGGATTATAAATATTGAATATGTCATCCAGATACCGATCTGTATTCTTGCACGTATCAATGGCTAGCAGATACACTCAACATAAACTCTCTTTCATAATGTTATAAAAAAACTATTTGCCACAAGTGACGCAGATATAGTACACATAGGAATAGCAACAGCCTGGAGGTAGACGGTTTTACCGAATGGTGTATATTGTAGTTGTTTAGAGTAGAGGCAGTTTTGCCACTGATGATTTCAAGCCCTATTTTCAACACTTTTGTGTGGTGTCGCGTATTCGACTATTTCCTTGTAACAGTCATTTGTTTTGTATTTATGCTTTTGGTTAACACTGTTTGCGAGTGCATCACGCCCTGTTCGATAGTTTTTTCCACTTTTATATTTACTTGTACGATAAATAAAGAAACAGTTTTGTCGCAAGATAACCCTAGTGGTTGTGGCTAACTCAGGAAAGAATCAATGACGGTGAATGCATTTACATAAGTTTAATGCAACTTTTAAAATATGTTAAATATATATATACAATTATCAAAAAAACAAGCGAATACACAGATGAAATATGAAAAGACGGTTCATGAACGTTTAAGAGGTTCTTAGTATTATCACAAATACTAGTGTGTCGACTGACTATATACGACACTAAAGTGTTGTTAAAGTTATAACAATGTTGATGTTCACACGAATGATGATCTAGCGCGATAACTGTGATGCGCGAGAGCTCATGAAGATGATAATGCGCGAATCCAATGAGTGATTGTCATCAAATGCCTTTTATAAGGGTTGATGACGCGATATGTATGATAAGTAACCTCCACTGAGGTTGTGGATGATGTTCCTCCAGTGAGGACTGATAACGGGCCAACCTTGTGTCCCGGGGGTTGTCGATTCTATAACCTGGCCATGTTGCACAGGTACGGGGACCGTCTCCACCGCTCATAACGTTATATGTTGATTCTAGTGTCGAATCACCTAAAAGGCTTACACACCCTAAAGGCTTAGCGCCATTCCGGCAGGCTTATATCCAAACCTGGATGGCTTCGGCTGTAATAATACATACGTTTTAGATGTCGGTTCATAAACAGACCAATCTTATATAATTATCATTACACCAACAAATCATTATCTAATAAATATATGCAAGCCACTCTCTAATTATGATGAGTAGCAATGGATGTTTATTCTGTATGTATATGTATACGCGTGGAACATGTGTACAAGTCCCTCATCTAATGAAGTAACTTCAAAATCATATTCTAGTCTCGAGTTAATGTACTAGGATATGTGACCTACGGCTGCAAGAATCTTTAGTCTTCTATAAGCCTGAGCTTGCTTCTGAACCAGCGCTCTAGTCTCCACTGCATTACTTATGCTACTCCTAAAATCGGACACTACCGGTAGTACTGAACCTTCTGTGTTCCATATCGTTAAATCATACATTGGGTCGTCCATACATAGTGCCTCTGTAGTCCCTTTAAAGAAAGGTGTATCTACATCTATTCCCGCTATCGGCACGCGCTCTACCAACTTTTTTAACAACATACACGGTGACTGTTTACCTACCAACTGGTCATCCGTAACTAAACTACGCTTAACTACCACACCTGTACAATCTGTATCCTTCATTACAATTACGTCCGTCCCATTCACCTTACCATCTGCCGTTGGAAGATTTGCATACGGAAAGAGGCATGTTCCGATCTTCGAGATTACGCCATCCAATTTAATACAACAGCTACTACTCTCAGTTTTAATAACCGGACTATTGCTACCTCTGCCTTTACCTCTACCTCTGTTTTGATCACCTCTACCTCTACCGAAATTCCATGGGTTGTTAAAACCTTGGTTCTGACTACCTACATTGTTGTCCCCTCTACTATTGCCACTGAAATTGTCTTCGACAGCGGATACTTTCACCGCTTTCCTACACTCATGTGCAGCATGATTCCCATTACAGTGACGACAACGAACCAAAGGGCTACCTATGTTGTTACCACTATTGCTACCTCCTCTAACACCCATCGAACTACCTCCACCTCTATAGCTTCCACTCTGGACTTTCTGTTTATTACTATGATCGTCCCCTTGCCTATCTCTAAAGGTTCTGTCTTTCGACACTACATTATGAGCTCCACCTCTAGCCTCGGCAAACTGATCTGCTTGATTTGCCATTTCATCTACACTAGCTAGTTTTCTTTTTTCAGAAATAAGAACAGATCTCTACTACAAACATTGAATGGCTGGTCCCGCAACAAGAAATCTATGAGGCCTTGATACGTCTGCGCTACCTTCCCTAACTCTAACCATCTATCTAAGTAATTCTCGACCTACTAATGAACTGAATAAATGACTCGCCTTTCTCAGGCAAACAAGCTCTAAACCGCTTTCTAAAACCTTCTTCAGTTAACTCAATCTCTTTAGCAGAGCATCCTTTAACTTGTCATATTCAAGATAATCTACACTAGGTAATCTAGAAAATACATCTAAGGCCTTGCCTCTCAATAACGCACTTAAATGAACTGACCACTTATCTTTAGTCCATTCCTGTAAGCATAACGTTCAAACCGTAAAAAGTAACTGTCCATGTTATCTTTGTCAGCATCAAAGTATGGTAACTTCGGACCTTTTAACTTCCCAGAATACCCATCTTTCCCTATAGTTTTACTGTCCTTACTATATGTCTTAGTTGCTTCCAACGCTAAAGCTAACTTATGATCAAACTCTGATTTCTCCATCTCCATCTTTATCTTAGCCTTGGCTAGTTCACAATCTGTTTCGAACCTCTCATGTTCTAACTCTTGCTTCTCCCTTACCAATCTACTTTCTAATTATAGCGTCTCTTTATCATCATCTCGATTCTCTTTAGCTAATCTACCTTCTAATTCTAACTTCTCTTTAGCTAATCTACCTTTTTCATCTAGCTTCTCTTTATCATCATCTCGCTTCTCTTTAGCTAATCTACCTTCTAATTCTAACGTCTCTTTAGCTAATCTACATTCGAAGTCTGACCTATCTTTTTCTTCATCTCTTTCCTGCTTTGCTAATTCTCTTTCCTTAAGTCTAAATTCCCTTACGAACAAATTGTAGTTCTTTGAACGAACACTTATTCAATAAAAGCATCGTCGAATCTCCTCTTTGCAGATGTGGAGGGGTTGAGAGTAATAACCATTTTTTCTTGGAATGCCCATTATACGATAATTCACGTGTGACCCTATTACAGGAACTGAATCTACTGTGCCCTGTTACCTTAAATAATGTACTATTTGGCGACTTAAGTCTTTCATACGATGTGAATTCAAATATATTTAAATCGGTCCAGAAATACATATTGACTAGTAAACGGTTTTAGGGAAGATGCAGGCAAGACGAACTTGTTTCATTGGTGTGCTCCAAAACGCCTAAACCCTAGCGGCTATGTCTTCTGTGCGAATCTCTTCCTTTATTTTTTTTTATAGGTTTTTCCTTGCTACCTTTTTCCACTTTTCTTAATTCATACCCATATTATTTTCGTTATTATCGTTTCTGCATTCTCTAATGTAAATCGATTATTTTCTTATTCCTTAAATTGTTGCTACATTTTTTTCTCCTTTTAGTATTATCATTATTTCTATCGATTGATACAAGCATATTTATATTTCAAATATACCGCTATCTTATCCTTACCATATTCAACCAGTGGATAAGAACTCTATAAGATTTTATCTTTCGTTCTGATCCTTTTGTTTTTGTGTACAAATTTTGTGTATTGTTGCAACTATTTGGAAATAAAATATGTTTAAACCAAATTCCCTTTCCCTAGGCTGTTCGTCTCTGACAAAGGTTCTAAGCTCCTCTCCAGCATACCCTAACTCCTTACCCATATCCGTTAGTTTCTTTATGGACGTCATGGTGATAGACATTTTGGAATACTCACTACAATAATTACAATACACAAGTCACTAATAATTCTACTCTACTAACTACTAATGGTAAGTCACTGTGTTCTCAGTAAATACCTGGGCATCATCATAGGACAAGGTACATTCACATTTGCACTAGCGCTAACTACTAACGGTTATGTATAGATAGTATCTAGCTTCAACATCCACTACATAAAATATCTATATTTGATTTTGGACATAAACCTTAAATAATCATAGAAATATGTATAGCATGTACATGTATATTTACTTCTCCCAACAATACAATTATACTCGAGTGTCACGAAAGAGTAGAACGTCTTGTTCGCCAACCTCATTGGATACTATTGGTATATCAAGGGAGGTAAATTAAACACCCAAATTATGGAGCAAAAAGTGCCTTAGACCCAATCGTGTAGACCACTGCGACCTCGATTAGGGTGTAATAAACAGGTGCTTACAAGAGCTATGTACGACCAATACGCTCTACCCGTGACATTTTGTGACAAGTTTGACTAATTGAATACAAAATATTTACATGGAAAAGCGGGATATATAAATATAAGAATAGTATACGTTACTTTTATATCAAAAGGCTCAACAAGAACACTTATTTGATGTGTGTAGCGAGTATAAAGAACATTACTAAACGGGTTGTGTGTTATGCTCCTGAAAATAATAGTTTGACTATATTACTCTTTTGTTTAAATGGAAGTTCCAAACATATTTGATGTGAGACAGCTTATGGCGGGGATAACTTTATTTACACAGTCCCTTTTTGTTGGGATAATAATAGGGTAAGAGTGAGGTTTAATGCATCCTAGAACATTGTTTACCCCCCCAGCAGATGTGTTGCCACTGACCGTTACAGGCGGTAGCACTATTGTCAACCCTTTTGTGTTTGCGATGTAATATCTTGCCTTTTATTCATCTTTGAATATTTATTGTTTGTTTCTGTATGTGGTTGACTGTGGTCCTTGAATGCTAAATTTGCTGTACGACTTTTAAATCTACTTTCAAATTGGTTGATGTACTTGTAGCACGCCTTTTTCTAGACACAAAACGTCCTAAATCGTGACAAATTAAACATTTCGCAAAATAAAGTTGGATATATACTTGTCAAAATTCCTAAGTACCACCAAATAATAAATAATATTCTCATCGTTTTGACTATTTTACGTTTGATCAGTGATACAGATGAACTGCAAAATAACGAGTGTAAATCGTCCGCTCTGACTGCATGAACATATATTAAAGCTTTCAAGTCGATGTGTTTTCTAAGAAATAAATGATAACACATATACAACTTGGTACATAGTTTTTTTAAGAACTTTGAATTACTGTAGTTTTCGATGTTCCTATATATATGTAAACTGGGCTGTCTGTTGTAATTTTGAAAATCTAAAATTACAGCAGTACCCCGATACAAAAACTTTAAAACTTCTTTAAATTTAGCAAGTTTTAGCAATCCTCAAAATCATCATGAAATGATGATTTTGGTTGTTTTTGGTTGTTTTTTTTGTTACTGATTTTTTGATTTATATCTCTATTCTTCTGAATTTTTTACACTCCTTATTATACAACTTAAATCTCCAATAATCCTGCATTCTTCTAATTGAAGCTGCACCACAACCAACACACACTTGATACTTTGCATAAGTACCTTTTTTACATTTTATACAAGGTACTACTTGACTTGTTTTTAATCTGTATTTATGCAATCTGCAATAATCTGAATCTTTAGTTGGCTTGTTTTTGCACGGGCTGTGCAATCCAATCTTAAGAAATTTACAAACATTTATTTCCATTGTCTATCTTTACTATACATATTTTTATATTAAATATTTATTTTTTTAATATATAACAAATAAGAAGAATGGAAAACGAAGAGACTATAAGAAATTTAATACGTTTGTACGATAACGGTGTAATAGGTAAGGAAACATTAGAGCACAGTCTCATGGTTATTCAACCGCCAAAGACTAAACCATCCGAAGTTATTCAACCAGAGGAGGTTAAAGAAACCCCAAAAAATTCTGTTTTAGAAAACTTACGTAAAAGGCGTCGTGCAAAAAAGCAACGTAAAAAGGATAAGAAAAAATTACAAGTTGATGATGTAAAAATACCGAAAGTTAATGATGTGAAAATACAAAAAGTTAATAAGGTAAAAATACAAAAAGAACTAAAACTAGTTGATAATCCAAAATGTGGCTATTTCAAAGCATATGAAATATCTGCTAAAAATTACAAAGATCCAAGCATATTACTGCAAGATAAAAAATCTATAATAACCAAACAAATAAGTGAAGAAGTAAAAAATAATGGAATAAAATTCCAATTAGGTCTTACCATAGAATTATTCAAAGATGATGGTGCAACAAAAAAATACACCACAGCGGTATTACATAGTGAGCAAAATGCCATTTTATCAAATGAAAAAATAGATGAACTTTATGACAAATCATCTGCTGATATACAAGAAGGGTTAGAAAGATTTACAAATACAGAATCAGGATTAGAAGTTGATTACTGTATTACACTTTATTTGAATTTTGCAAAGTATGAGCCACTAAAAGGTTCTTCATACATACCTTTACATAAAGTAGTATCCGATAAAAAAGCAATTATAAATGTTAACAATAAAGATAATAGATGCTTAGACGTAGCACTGGTTTCTGCTTTATGGCCTGATAAAAACAACCCAACTAGGATGTCTAGTTACAACAAACACATGGGCAAATTAAATATGAAAGGTATTGACTGTCCAACTCCGATTTCACAAATTCCAAAAGTAGAAAAACAAAACAACATTGCAATCAATGTTTACGGATATACTGTATCAAACAAAATTAAAAAAGCATCATTCTTTCCATACAAAATATCAGAGCAGCCGAAGGACATAACAAGAATTAATTTAATGTTAATCTCCGAAGATACTGAAATTGAATCAGAAGATGAAAATGATCCAAACAACGAAGAAGGTATCATAGATGATAATTACAACCCTAACAATCACAAGGAACCTGAAAAAGAAACAAAATATCATTACGGTCGGATTACAGACCTGAATAGATTACTTTACGATCAAAACAAACATCATGATAAAACTTACTTTTGTGATCGTTGTCTTCATGGTTACTATAAAAAAGAATTACTTGAAAAACATAGAGAAGACTGCGAAGGTATTAATAAAAATTCATGCCGCATCGAAATGCCAAAAAAAGGTGCAATTACCAAATATAAAAATTATCACAAACAAATGCACGTGCCTTACGTAATATACGCTGACTTTGAAAGTATACTTGAACCAAAATCTAAAGCTTTTGGAAAGAAATCTAAAATTACAAGCGTGCACAAACCTTGTGGATTTGGTTATCAAGTTGTAAGATATGACGGTAAAGCATCAAAACCTGTTATTTATAGAGGTGAGGATACTATGGAAGCATTTATAAATAACTTGGAATGTGAAAAAAGTAATATTAATAACATATTTGATCATCCCGAACCTTTAGTTATGACAGATCAAAATGAAATAGTTTATAACAATGCAACTCAATGCTGGATATGCCAAACCGAAATCAAAGATGATAAAAATTACAAAGTGAGAGATCATTGTCATTTTACAGGAGAATATAGAGGTGCTGCACATAAAAACTGTAACCTAAAACTAAAAATAAAATCAGGCAAAAAACCATTTCCTATTGTAATTCATAACCTTAAAGGATATGATAGTCATTTAATAATGCAAAAGCTATCTAAAATATCAGGTAATTTAAGTTGTATTGCAAACAACGCAGAAAAGTATATTTCATTTAGTGCTGGGCAGTTTAGATTTTTAGACAGTTTTCAATTCATGGGTCAAGGATTAGAAGATTTAGTTGATGCAACAGATAAGTCTGATTTTAAAATTACTAAAAATCATTTTGGCAAACAAGCAGATTTGGTTTTACGAAAAGGTGTTTATCCGTATGAGTACATGGACAGCATGGAAAAATTTGATGAAACAGAATTACCGCCTATAGAAATTTTTTACAGCAGTCTTAAAGATGAAATTACAAGCCCCGAAGATTATGACTTTGCACAAAAAATGTGGAAAGAATTCAAATGTAAAACTCTTGGTGACTATCATGATTTATACCTAACAACTGATGTAACTTTATTAGCCGATGTGTTTCAAACTTTTAGAAAAACATGTATGAGCGCGTATAAACTTGATCCTTTACATTATTACACAGCACCGATGTTATCTTGGGATTCTTTACTTAAATTTTCAAAAATAGAATTAGAACTTTTAACAGACATTGATATGTATTTGTTTTTAGAAAAAGGAATGAGAGGTGGAAATGTTCAGGTTGGTCATCGTTATGCCAAAGCTAACAATCCACTTGTTAAAAATTACGACCCTGACAAGCAAAATAATTTCTTAATGTATTATGATGCAAATAATCTTTACGGGCATTCAATGAATCAAGCACTCCCGTATTCAGGTTTTGCCTGGAAAAGTAAAAACAAAAGTGGTTACTTCTCCAAACCAAAACCAGGTAAAGGGCAAATACTAGAAGTTGATTTAAAATATCCAAAACAAATTCATGATTTACATAATGATTATCCACTTGCGCCAGAAAAGAAAGTAGTAAAAAAAGAATGGTTATCTCCTTATCAAAAAGGTATAATGAAAAAAAATACCATTATGACAGAACAACTAGTTCCGAATCTCATGGATAAAGAAAAATACATAATACATTATAAAACTTTAGAACTGTATAGATCTTTGGGTATGAAAGTTATAAAAGTACATAGAGTGTTAGAATTTAATGAAAAAGATTGGATGGCTTCTTACATAAGTCTTAATACAGAATTCAGAAAAAAAGCCAAATCGAAATTTGAAAAAGACTTTTATAAACTTATGAATCTATCAGTATTTGGTAAAACAATGGAAAATCTTCGTAAGCGCACTGATATAAAATTAATCCGAACTGACGGCTCTGAAAATGAAAAAATAAGAAAATTAGTATCTAAACCTAACTTTAATCGTCGTGTAAAATTTACAGATGATTTATCAGCGGTGCATGTAAACAAAACAAAATTAACATTAAACAAACCAATCTATGTTGGAATGTCAGTTTTAGATTTATCAAAAACTCATATGTATGATTGGTATTATAATACTTTGAAAAAAAGGTATGGAGATAACTGTACTTTATTATACACAGATACTGACAGCTTGCTTGTAGACATCAAAACAGATGATGCATACAAAGACATGGCTGAAATGAAAGATGAGTATGACTTGAGTGATTATCCTCAAGATCACCCAATGCATGATGATACAAACAAAAAAGTATTAGGTAAAATAAAAGACGAATGTAATGGTGTTGCTATAGCTGAGTATGTTGGATTAAGACCTAAGATGTATTCTATTTTGAAATCAGATGAGCAACTCATCAAAAGAGCAAAAGGTGTAAAAGAATATGTAGTTAAAAAACAAATAAACTTTCAAAATTACAAAGATGCATTATTCAACAAAAAGGAGCAAAATCATAAAATGAATATGATAAGATCTTTGAGGCATCAAGTATATGGTGTAACAGTTGATAAGATTACCTTGTCACCATTTTATTCAAAAAGATTTATACGGGATGATGGCATCACAACTGATGCAATGGCTTCTACAAAAACTTATGAATTTGGGTATCAGCAGGAACAATAAGTAATTCTTCTTTGACAAATCCTCTCTGTGGCGCTGGTAATTTCAAATAATAAACTCTTATACCTTGCGTCAACATATAACTTTTAATCTTGTGAATATCTACACTCCACATTTGATCAGTTGCTCTGCGTCTTCCACCTTCTTGTTCCCCGGGTTGATATAAATATCTTACACTTGCATTCATACAGATAGGATCATCTTTTAATATTTTTGTTTCAACAGGAGGAGGCTTTTTTGTCTCCGAATTTATGGCTTTAACAACTTCTGGTAATCTCTTTACCCATTCTCTATTACGTTTTTGCGAATCTATTTCCTTAGCATACTGATAACCAAACAATCTCTCAGCTAATGTTCTGTTAAATCTTTCCACTAAAGCTTGGTCTCTGTGTATTTCTGTTCTGCCTCGTCTGATATTTACTTTGTGTTTTGCCATCAACTGTGATACTGCACCCATAAATTCTCTGCCTGGATCCACTTGTAATAACTTTGGATATTTCAAATGCCGACTATATATATTTTCAAATGCTTTAGCAACTTCTTTGCTATCCTTGGAAGTCAGCGGCTCTGCTTCTTTATATCTACTCGCGATATCAACCACAGTCAACGCATATTTATATGTCTTGCGTCCACGACCAATCCCAAAAGTATCATGCGGTAAAAATAACAAATCAGCTTGATGCACTCCATTCTAAGTAGAAACATCAAACCTGGGTCTAACTATTTTCTTTGGTGCGGGTAAATAAATTTGCCACACAGCTTGTTTCTTTAAAAATGCTAATGCCTTTTTTTCACTGACACCAGCCTCTTTTGTTAATTTTTTAACTGCTGTGTAACCTTTCCAAAATCCTTTTGGGCTGTAATAAATCTTTTCCATTTTTTTCTACTAAAGATTAAACTTTATATAACTATAAAGAAAAAATGGAAATCACAACTGCACAATTTGATGAACTGCTTGAAGAGCAATATCAAAATAGCACAAAGAAATGGACAGACTTGGGACTAAATAAAATATACAAAATTACAGATACGAAAATAGTAGAAACTGAATATGGTCCATCCATGGTATTAACATTATTAGACATTGGTGAAGTATGGGCGCCTGATCATCTTAAAAATAAATTAGAAAAGAGTGCTAAACCACCATATTATATTCGACCACTTGGATTGAAACCATGTAAAAACAACAAAAAAAATAGGTATCATGCATATGACTTAGTCTTTTCAAAGTAAACTTAGTCATTTCAAATCCAAAAACATCTAAAGTAATTATAGTTTTAAACTATTTTTTTTATGAAATCAATTTATACGCCACAAATCCAGTTGCAGCCATGCCCACCACAATAAACGTTATTTCTCTATTCTGTTGATCAGGAGATGGTGTATAAAAATCACTCAACTTGGGCTCTGGTTCCAAAAGCAAATGTTTACCAGTTATGTAATAGTACTGTTTCATAGCTTGGTCTACATCATCAAAAGTCTGCTTTGCATGATGTTCTTTTTGTAGTTGTTTATTAATAAAATCTAATCTCTCTGTTGTTTTTTTATTCCACTCCACTTGTGCTGCGTTTAATTGTTCCACTGCTTTGTCATGCCTTTGTCTTTCCTCATCTGAATGACTTCCCATTTTCGAAAAGAAATAATTTGAACCGCTAAACGCTAATGCATTTGTTAATGCTCCACCTATCATCATTGCTACTGCACTTGCCATTTTTTTATATATATATTTTTTAAAATTATTTCATAATATCCGCAGGAATAATACCTTGCTTAATCAGCATATCCTTTGTAGCCATTGCTAACATTATATCCACAGACAGCCACCCAACATCTACCATATTAAAATTCACTTTAGGTGCTGGTCTTTTTAGTATTTTTCTGCCAATTTCAGAATATCCAACAGTTAGAAGTGTTTCCACTCCAGCGTGATACATCATATTTACAATTTGTTTTCCGTCAATACTTGCTGCCATTTTTTTTATATGATTATTTTTTTAAATTAAATTATTAAAAATCAAACGGGTCTTTTGGTGCAACATGAAAAAGGTTGCACAGCTACAGGTTGCGTAGCAGATTTCTTGTTATAAATATACAAACCCAACCCAGCAATGCCTAATAAAACCAGACACGGTGGAATATAATTTTTGTATACGTTTATTTTGATTTTTTCTGGTTCTTCTTCATCTATTGTTATTTTTGTTATTTGATTTGCAGCATCTTGCTTTGCAGCATTTTGATTTGTAACATCTTGAAGCAAACGCTTTGCCTTTCTTGCCGCTGCTCCTTTTTTTCCAGCTTCTATTCTTTTTGGATTTTTTACTTTTTGTTGTTCAACAGGTTGTGTAACAACAGGTTGTGTAACAACAGGTATAACTTCACTCTCTTGGTTCTTCATTTATATTATCTATAATTTTATTTTTATTAAAATCAATATGTCTAACAGTTGTCAGTATTGCTGTAAATGGTGCTAAGTACATTCCATACCTGTAATACAACTCACAACAAGCGCTTGTCAAAGCATGATTAATAAATGGGTCTTCCTCCAAATCTTCTATCAGCTTTGGTGGATTGGTTACATTATAATATTTTGATACTCCCATTACATACAAGTTAATAAAAGAATTGCCTAAAGTTTTAGTCATGCTTGCCCCAAGCCTTGCTTCATATCTGCAGTAAAGTTTGTTAATTTCATCTGGTGGCATGTCATCTATGTTTGTGAGTTGTATGTCCTTACCCAAATATTGACGACTACCACCGCCAGCCACTATGGCTGATAATCTTTCTTTTTTTGTTTCTTGTTGCTTTGATTCATCTGGTTCCGTCTGTTCCGATATATTTTGTAATAGTTCTTCCGCATTCATTTTTATATTAATAATTTTATTTTTTATCTTGGAATAAATATAAAATACAAAACAACTAGCTGCGATATTCATGCAACTAGTAATTGTTAGTATTGTTAATAGCATTGTTATTAACATTGTTATTTTTTCTATTAACATTATTAATTTGCTGCAAGCATTGCTATTAACATTGCTACTTTGCTGTGAGCAATGCTATTAGCAATACTATATTTTCTGATATTTTCATTATATTTTCATGTCAGTATTGCTATTAACATTGCTACTTTGCTGTTAGTATTACTATTAGCAACAAAGATATGCTGTTAGAAAAAAAGAATTGCTGGTAGAAATTATTCAACCCAATAACCAGTTGGTTGGTCAGTCCTCAATATCAACTTGGAATATTTAGTCTTAGCTAAAGTTTTTTTTATTCTGGTTCTCTCCTCCAACGTTGGAATAACATCATTTTCTCTCAAACAATTTTCATAACTATCTCTGTCCTTGGTGTAAAACATACACAACCATTTTACTTGATCCCTCAAATCTTTCAATACAGAATTATATCTCTGTGAAATGACCCACACTGATTGTTTAGCGTGACGACCAGAGAATGCCAACTCTTATAACATATCTTTTTTCTTTGTTAATTCTTTTGTGGCTGAGCAATCGTCAATGATGTATAATGTAGGCTGGCCGGCATATCTTTTGAAAAATAAACGCAACAGTTCTTGTAGCATTTCATTTCCGTCTTTACCAACAGGATTGACAATTGTTATTTTTTTATCTTTTGGGTGTCTTACATCTCCTATCCAGGATCTATTTTTATAAGCCTCGTTCCACTTTATAGTCGGGCACAATATAATTATATGTTCAAAAACTCCAACATACTCTTTTTCAAGTATGTCAAGAACAAACTCTGTTTTACCACAGCCTGTCTGACCACAAATAATGGCACTGTGTGAATATTTAGGATATTTTTGTTGCAAACTAGTATCCTGCTTCTTTGAATCTTCCATCTTCGAAATTGATTTGCGCATCTTGTATTATATATATGTAAATATTTAAAGTTTGATCTGCATCTGCTTTTTTATTTATTAATATCGTTATGCCTTCACTGCCGTTTTCTATTCTTCTTCCACTGCCGTGTAATAAATTGTCATTACATGTTCTAAGGTCAAGCCACAAAGCATATGATTTTGTCAAATAAGTCTCAAGAGAAACACTGGTAAAGTTTAAGTCCCTCGCTACTATTTCTATCTCTTTGTTTCTTTTTGATGTTAAGGCAAAATATTTGTTGATTTCATCCCAATGTTGATATGCCTTCATGCCCTGACTATACAACTGATTTGGTACTCCCTCTATTGTCATTTCAACTTTTTCTATCTTTGGGTTGTAATAGGTTTCTGTGTCTGTTCTTTCTGGGTCTTCAAACAGCATTAAAATACCTTTCATGCTCCGTGCTGGTACATTAATGTTGATGTTCCAAAGAGTATCAGATTTGTTTGCTATTATTTTTCTATGTCGCAAGATACGATCATACATAAATGACATCTTACCATTGATTTGCTGTCTTATTTGTCTGGATAATTCAACATCACTAACCGTATCAAATTCCAAGCAGATATTTTTTATTACATAAGATGCATCAGCATCAGCACTTTTGATAACTTTGTTATAATCGTTAAACGTTAATTCATATTCTAACCTATCACCAAGCCCCGCTTGATAAAATGGCATATGACTTTCTAACATTTCAAAGTCCAGTGGAATACAAAATCTATTTCCATAAGCTGCTGCTATAGCTTCATCTTTAGTGTCTGAGGAAGCATCTCCCGCGCTAACTCTATGTTTTAACATGTTTGGTTTACCAATACCTTGGTAAGCTATGTTTTGTCGTTCGCTAGGGCTTTTCCATAAATCTACATAACAATGATATATATCACTGTCATCTATTGACATGACTTCATTGCCACTTATTCTTATTGTCATTTTTTTCACAATTGTTCTACCCAGATTTTGAAATAAAGTAGCGTTGGGGTCTGTTCTGCTTTTAAGTTCTATTTCAAAGGCAAGACGAGCAGTACTTGGAACTATCACATCATTAGTACTTAGGTTGGGAAATCTCACAAGCAGTTGCTGGTTTTGGTCTATTGTTGATGGATTATTAGTTATTACTACACTTGTGCGGATGCCTTTAGCACCATGAGGTTCTCTTAGTTTTCTATGAGGGCTGAGTTTGTTTCCGTAAGCCGACATTGTTTTTATTTTTTAAATATATTTTTTAAAATTAAATTAAATAAACAATGGCTGAAGGAGGATTTGAAAATCCTGCGTTCGATATTGACACTATGACTGAAGAAGACTTGGATAGAATACTTGAAGACGAAATTATACAACCTGACCCAGAATTCCAGAGACAAATTGTAAATGAAAATAACTATATTAATCAGCTTCAAGGAGAAGATAAAACAGAAGAACAACTAACACAAAAAAAGTTGTTAGTAGATCAATTTTTTACTGAAGTTAATGCTGAAATCAGCGAAATTGATTATAAAAATGATTTTAGAGTGGTTGAGGACAAAATCGGTACAACAATGTTATATGCAGTTCGGTTGGGGACGGATGATGTTCCACTTACCTATTATAAGGGAAATAATCCAGAAAAACCAATGCAGTTTTATAAGCTGGACACTTTAATTGACAAATATGGTATTGATTTTATCAGAGATACTTTAAAAAATTATGATTTATTAGTTCCACGTGAAAGAATTGCTCGGGGTAGAGCAGAATTTGCAACCTTGACAAAAATAAAAAATACCCTCACAAAAGAAGGAGAAAATATACCAATGCAAACTTTTTCAACAACTGAAGATGTACAAAATACAGTAGATGCTGTAAATACAATTGAGAGTGATTTGAGTATTACAATAGATGAAACTCATTCTAAAACTGCTGTTCAAACACAAACAGAAGGTCTAACAATGCGAGAGATACGAGGTTTAGATAAGGTATTGCAAAGCTTTCGTGGAGAACTTACTATAATCTCTCAAAGCTCACTGAGCTTGATAAAGATATAGCAAAAGAAAAACAAAAATTAGAACAGGTTAGCACCACCGGGCAGGAGGATGAGTTTCAACAAGAGCGTCTACGTAACAGAATAAAAAACTTAGAAGATGAAAGAAGTTCACGACTTGAAGCGGCGAGTGAAAACAAAGAAGCATTACGCAGTCAAATAAACAGGATAAAAGAAACTATAAATAAGGTGTTAAAAGAAGACACAACATTGGGTGAGAGAATCAAAACCTTGTTTAGGGAGCAAGGTATTACTATTGTTAGTATTTTGACTGCCTTTGGTATGATTATTGGGGTATTAGTTGATGCTATTATTCCTACAACAGGAGGAGGGACTGCACCTGTTCCAACTCCAAAACCTGATCCATCAAGTGTAAAAGACTGGATAAAAAAACAACTATTTAATCTTGGTAAACTTCTTGCCAACCTAGCTGGTAAAGCTGCTGCAGCACTTCCAGGAGTTATTGGTGCAATATTATCATGGCTTTTATCTGCAACAGGTAATGTTATTAATTGGCTTGGTAACAATCTATGGGCTCTGCTTGTGTTTGTTTCTGGGTTGTTGTATGTGGCAGCCAAAGAGTGGTTAAGTAAATCTCGTAGATAAGTAATGCAGCAAGACCCATTACTATAGTACCAACAATTATAGTTGTTTTGTTATCTTCGTGTTCAATCGCTATTTTTTGTATTTCTGGGGGGTTATGTTCCACAGTTTTATGTATTGATGATTTATCAAAGTCAGAATGTTCTGGTAAAAAATTCTTTGTTGTGGTGCCTTGAAAAGGTTGAATAATTTTTGGTGGCACTGGTTTTACATTTACATCATTATTCAATCCTAATGCTTGTGCATCGGTTGCTATTACAATTTCATTATTGTAGTCTTGTATTGTTCCAATTCTCAACTCCATGTCACTCGGAGACATGTACAATCCACTTCCATAGACAAAATTTACTTTACTTCTTGCATATTTTAGGGTGTTTTCATATCTTGAAATTTGACTGGGCAAGTCGATGGGACTATTTATTGCGTCCTCTACATTTGCTAAAAATTGTTTCTGTGCATCAAATGCTGTCCCAGTTCCAAGTATATCTGTTCTTGTTTGTGATTGTGAACCAAGAATTGCCCAGCAGTATGTTCTTATGCTGTCATTGATTCTTTCTACTCCAGCTCTTGTAAATCCAGATGAATCATCTAGTATAAAAGTAGACCAGCTATTGTCAGCTTCAGATCCTTGTGCAATGTAATCAATGTGATATGTTTTATCACTCTCATAGACTGTAAAACTCATCGTTTTGTTGTCGTATACAGTATTTACCAAAGGATGATAACCAATATGTGTCCAGTAATTGTAAATTGTTCCTAGACCATTATTATAGCTTTATTTCTGTCTCCAGTCTGAATTTAAGTCAACGTTAAACTCCTTGCATATTCTCTCGTATGCGTTTCGGTTATATGTGTTACTAAATGCATTCCAATTTGAGTCTTGCGGCATTGCTACACTCATTTCAAATAATATTCTCCTGACTTGGTAGTAGACATAAAATAGAAATAACGAACCAACCAGAGTATCAGCTTTTAGATGATTGTTAAAATCAATACCACATCCAGTGGTCGCACACCAAATAGCAAAGTTCAACTGATTTTGCCAAAATGGCATCAAATCTGTTCCCCAGCGTTGGACTATAGCATCTGATTTGACGTATGGGAGTTTGTATTTTTCGAAGACATTGGGGAATAATGCTTTAAAGCCTTTACCGTCTGATGTAATGACTATGTTTTGATTTATTATATTTATCACTTTCTTGCTGAAAGTATTTGAATATTGAGCATCCGGGTTATATTTGAATTCTTTAGAAATCATTTTTATTTGTGTTTTTATATTTATATATTAACAAAAAAATGTTTCATACAATTTCAAACATAGACAACTCTATTAATTTACAACAGTATATCGATAATAAAGATGGAACTAAGCGCGTTGGATTAAAAAGTTTTACATACACTATTGGTTGGTATAATATTATTCATGAAACCGCAAAGACAAGAAACCCAGACAAAATAGAACATTTTCCAGGTGGGCTCTATAACTTTCAAGACTTGGTAGAAGATTTTAAAAAGCTAAATGAAAGTATTATCCTGGACAGTATTGTCCAAATTGGTACAGCCATTATACATACGCCAATAGAGACACGAATGTCAAGCGGTCTTTCAAAAATGATGGGATTCAAGGACAGAAAATGGTTGACAGGTACCAATATAGGAGATTACCCAATTGATTTAGCTCCTTATAAACAGCTATATGTTCATCTGAAACAAGTTAATACAAGTAGTAATTATTTCAATGGTGCACCAAGCACTATTATAGGTGTTGTACCTGTAGTAAATAAGGAGTTTGGAGATATAGTATATACAAGTTTTTATCCTGAATATCACTGTCTTATGAATGGTGCAATTACTGAATTGAAAATAGAAGTTAGAGATGAGTATGGCAACAAGATATTTAATCACGGTTTGCCTATGAGTTGTGTTTTAGAAATTATTTAAAAAATATATTTTTATAAAAAAAACAATGAGTATATATGGACCAACAAGACCTAAAAAAACAGAAGACTTAGAGGCTTTGATAAATGATGTTCAAAATTTATATAGGCGAATTGCGCCTTTTGTTGACTAGTTTAATCATTTAAAAAATAGAGTTGATAATCTTAAATACGGGATTATAACAATATTTGCAAAGGCTAAGGGCCCACTTGTATCAAACAGAATACTCTCATTTGGTAACGGCGGGGCAGAAAAAAATGTGGGGCATGTAATGACACGCCGTGGACGGATTATGGGAATAACCTGGTTTAGCATGTGAACGATTAGTTGGTGACGTAACTGTAATAGTTTCTGTCAATGGTGTTGAACAACCAAATTATGGTATAACGCTTCACATCATCCCACGCAATCATGATAACTTTGATAAACCTTTAGAGATTGGTGCTGGTTCTGTTGTTAACTTTGTATGCAAGGTTGCTAACGCTACCGCTGTAAATACAGTGGCATCATTATTAATTGAATTAATTTAATTTTTTATTGATTAATAAAAAAAATGCCAAAGCAACCGACAGCACCAAGTATATATCCTGATTTGTCAGTGGAAAATTCAGTGGAAAACGGACAAAATTATAGATTACAAAAGATTTCAGAAATTGAAAAAAAGTTAATAACAGAACGAGATATACGTCAGTCACTTTATAAAAAATATAAACGTGGTATTATTATTACAGATGGAATTGACACTACCTTGATATCAGCAGGTGTTATTATGGCTGGGATTGGATTTGTTATTCCAGTTTTGTTACCTTTGGAAATAGCAGCAATAATATGTGGAGCTACAGGCGTTTGGGTTAATTTTATCAGACGCAAGCTTAATGCAAAAGCTCAAAAACATCATGAAATAAAAACTTTGGCAGAGGCTAAGTTAAATAGTATAAAGCAGTTAATATCAAAAGCGTTGAGTGATGCACAAATATCTGATCAAGAGTTTAAGATGATTTTAGATGAGTTAGATAAATATTATAGTTTAAAAGAAGACACCAAACAAAAAAAGGCTAAAATAAGTGAAGCTCAAAAAAAAGAACTAGTGGAGCAGGGAAGAAAAGAAGCAATGGCAAACTTACAAAAAAGTCTAAAAAGTGTGTAATAAATTGTTTTAGTAATGTGTATGAGTACGATCCACCACCTTTGTATTCAAGGTCGGAAAATTGTTGATTTGAATGTAATTTTGATAACAAATCGACAAATTTGTTTTGTATTAAAGAAACATTTTATAATTTTGATAACTTATAAAAAAAAATTAAACTTGCAATCTTCACTACCCCTATTTTAAAAAAGTTTTAATAAATCAAGTAAAATCACCATTTCATGGTGATTTATTATATATGTGTTTATTTTGGGGTCGTTCTGCTGCAATTCGAGGTAAAAAAAATTACAACAGAAACCCCAAAATACATATATATTTCCTAATTCTAAAATATGCCAACTGAAATTACTTTGACACATGTTTTACTATCAGTTACACTACAAATCCGTTTGCAAAAGAACTTTCCAAAATATGTTAGGTTAACGCTGAGTTACAGTTACTTGAATGTCAAAAGATGTTCAATTAAAAGGGAGGTAATTTAGAACATCTGCAATAAATGGGTCAAATTTGTATGTTTTTTATATTATTTCCTATCGATTGTAATAAGTTTATATCTTTCAGCGGACTTCGATTCATGTTATGTGTTTTATCAACACATTTCATGTTTTTATTTAAAGGGAGAGGTATCTCTTAAAAGATGCAACCAAAATACTTATCACATAACTATTCTAAAACATATTTAAAATAAACAAATTAGTTAGGATAAAACAAGTGAGTAATTAGGAATTTTGTTTAGTATATTTAATATCTTGTTGATATTTAAATGCTAAACATAGTGATAAGTATATGAAGATGATATATGACAAAGGTAGCCGAGATGGATATATGTAGCAGGCCCAAAGAAGAAGTTTGAACGGTGTTGAAGTAAAAATGAGATATAGGGTCCTATAGAAACCACAGAGTCCGAACGCAATGGCATCGTAGCTCCGTACTGTACTGCAAACAAGGATTTGATTTTACCATGAAAGAGACAAAAAGAAACAGAAAGGCTGGTGAAGACAGGGTAACTGCCTTAAATCGGTCTGTGAGCAATAAGGCCTATTGGTAAGCTTGAATCGATTCTATATGCGCACAATCCTCGCTATTATCCTGTCTTCAGCGCCCAAATAGACAAGACATTGTAAACAAAACTGTATCTCATCGAAAGGAATGTTCTAACAATAAAGTCCACATCCAGAGAAACTAACTAAAGAAACACATAGAAAATTATATAACATATCAGGATGTATTCTGAATCGTACTGAACAACCATAGTAGTTGCAGCTAAAGAGAAAAGCAATCTAGGGTACGACCAGAAAACCCGAGGGACGAAAGCCTATGCACCACCTCCCTTAGTTGGGGTTTCAGTAGGTACAATCCTAGAGACCGAAGAGGTAGTCCAGTCATCGCACAAGTGAAAACTGAAGCGTAATGACTGACTGTAGAGGGGTCAATCACTAAACATGCAGTGCGCTTTAAAACCAAAGGGTTATATCCTTTTTTGACGAACTTACTGATTACATTTTTAAAGCGGTCAGGAAACCCGTCAGACCCCTTTAACTTTCGAAGTTTATAGACCACATCTCCATAAAGTGAGGGTTGTGAAATGCCTAATCGCAGAAGTGTTTTAAGGTTGGTGTTGTACTTTTCCAGCAGGCCCTCGTTGCGGCGGTAGCAATTAGAGAAAGATCTACGTAGTTTGTGATAAAGAAAACCCTGCTGAAGTAGTTTACTTGTAATAACTTGATTTCGATCATTGAAGTCTATAACATCATTACACGCTCTAGCAAATCGAATGAGCTGGGAGATATACACCCCGTATGAGGTAGCGCGAGCTTTAAATCATCTCTTTTATCATAGTAAAAGATTGCAAAGATTTGTATATTAAAACATTGTACATATATTTTAAGGCAGTACCATCATATAAGTTTGAAGACACCTTGCACTAATTGGAAGTTATGTCCAGAAGCGAAAACTATGACGAACATATTTATTTTGCGTGTTATTATAATGTCAAATGCGTTCCTTTTCTATTTGAATAAACATTTTGAAATGTACACATCACTGTCAGTTTGATTCTTATTGCCCCTCTTCTCGTCGGATGTTTGATTTACTGATTCTCCTTTAGCATCTAACTGTGCTTGTTTTAGACTGTCTAAAATGTGTGTATATAAAACAAAATAGATACACTCGTCGAACAGGAAAAGTAGCATTCATGCACCCACCTCCCTTAGTTGGTGTTTCCGTAGGTACAGTCATAGAGTCCAAAGAGGTAGACAAGTCATCGCACAAGTGAAAGGTGAAGCGTAATGACTGACTGTTAAGGGGTCAATCACTAAACATGCAGTGCGTTGCAAAACCAAAGGGTTATAACCTTTTCTGACGAACTTCATGATTACATTTGTAAAACGGTCAGGAAACCCGTTAGATTCTTTAAATTTCGGAGTTTATAGATCTCATCTCCATAAAATGAGGGTTGTGATATACCTAGTCGCAGACGTGTTTTAAGGTTGCTTTTGTACTTTTCGTGCAGGCCGTCGTTGCGGCGGTAGAATTTAGAGAAAGATCTACGTAGTTTGTGATAAAGAAAGCCCTGCTGAAGAAGTTTACTTGTAATAACTTGATTTCGATCATTGAAGTCTATACCATCATTACACGCTCTAACAAATCGAATGAGCAATGAGTTATACACCCAGTATGAGGTAGCACGAGGTACATCTCCATCCACGTGTGGAGAGTTAACGATGTTAAAATTGAAATCATCTCTTTTATCATAGAAGAAGATTGCAAAGATTTGTATATTAAAACATTGTACATCTATTTTAAGGCAGTACCATCATAAAAGTTTGAAGACACATCGAACTAATTGGAAGTTATGTCCAGAAGCGAAAACTATGACGAACATATTTATTTTGCGTGTTATTATAATGTTTATATGCGTTACTTTTCTATTTGAATAAACATTTCGGAATATACCTATATGTGAGTTTCCATCATTGTCAGTTTGATTCTTATTGCCCCTTTTCTCGTCGGATGTTTGATTTAGTGATTCTCCTTTAGCATCTAACTGTGCTTGTTTTAGACTGTCTAAAATGTTTGTATATAAAACAAAATATATACACTCGTCGAACAGGAAAAGTAGCATTCATGCACCCACCTCCCTTAGTTGGGGTTTCAGTAGGTACAATCATAAAGTCCCAAGAGGCAGGCAAGTCATCGCACACGTGAAAAGTGACGCGTAATGACTGACTGTAGAGAGGGGTCAATCACTAAACATGCAGTGCGCTGTAAAACCAAAGGGTTATATCCTTTACTGACGAACTTCCTGATTAAATTTGTAAAGCGGTCAGGAAACCCGTCAGATTCTTTAATTGTCGTAGTTTATAGACCACATCTCCATTAAATGAGGGTTGTGATATGCCTAGTCGCAGACGTGTTTTAAGGTTGGTGTAGCACTTTTCCTGCAGGCTCTCGTTGCGGCGGTAGAATTTAGAGAAAGATCTACGTAGTTTGTGATAACGATAGCCCTGCTGAAGAAGTTTACTTGTAATAACTTGACTTCGATCATTGAAGTCTATAACATCATTACACGCTCTTAACAAATCGAATGAGCAATGAGATATACACCCCGTATGAGGTAGCACGAGGTACATCTCAATCCAGGTTCGGAGAGTTAACGATGTTAAAATTGAAATCATCTCTTTTATCATAGAAGAAGATTGCAAAGATTTGTATATTAAAAAATTGTACATATATTTTAAGGCAGTACCATCTTAAAAGTTTGAAGACACATTGAACTAATTGGGAGTTATGTCAAGAAGCGTAAACTATGACGAACATATTTATTTTGCGTGTTATTATAATGTCAAATGCGTTCCTTTTCTATTTGAATAAACATTTTGGAATGTACACATCACTGTCAGTTTGATTCTTATTGCCCCTCTTCTCGTCGGATGTTTGATTTACTGATTCTCCTTTAGCATCTAACTGTGCTTGTTTTAGACTGTCTAAAATGTTTGTATATAAAACAAAATAGATACACTCGTCGAACAGGAAAGGTAGCATTCATGCACCCACCTCCCTTAGTTGGGGTTTCAGTAGGTACAATCATAGAGTCCCAAGAGGTAGTCCAGTCATCGCTAAAGTGAAAAGTGAAACGTAATGACTGACTGTAGAGGGGTCAGTCACTAAACATGTAGTGCGCTGTAAAACCAAAGGGTTATATCCTTTTCTGACGAACTTCCTGATTAAATTTGTAAAGCGGTCACATGTCAGACCCCTTTAACTTTCGAAGTTTATAGACCACATCTCCATAAAATGAGGGTTGTGATATGCCTAGTCGCAGACGTGTTTTAAGGTTGGTGTTGTACTTTTCCAGCAGGCCCTCGTTGCGGCGTCAGAATTTAGAGAAAGATCTACGTAGTTTGTGATAACGAAAACCCTGCTGAAGAAGTTTACTTGTAATAACTCGATTTCGATCATTGAAGTCTATAACAGAAGTAACCATGTTAAAATTGAAATCATCTCTTTTATCATAGAAAATGATTGCAAATATTTGTATATTAAAACATTGTACATATACTTTAAGGCAGTACCATCATATAAGTTTGAAGACAACTTGAACTAATTGGGAGTTATGTCCAGAAGCGAAAACTATGACGACCATATTTATTTTGCGTGTTATTATAATGTCTAATGCGTTCCTTTTCTATTTGAATAAACATTTTGGAATGTACCTGTATGTGAGTTTCCATCATTGTCAGGTTGATTCGTATTGCCCCTCTTCTCGTCGGATGTTTGATTTAGTGATTCTCCTTTAGCATCTAACTGTGCTTGGTTTAGACGACTGTCTAAAATGTGTGTATAAAAAACAAAATAGATACACTCATCGAACAGGAAAAGTAGCATTCCCAAAAAAACAGTAATCTAGATTATAGTTTGGACGGTTTATATAAGTATACCCCGGAAATCGACACTAAGGACTATTTGATTGTCTCCTTTTGATAGTTATGGTCGGCCTAATTTTGTCTTCTTCAAGAAATGGCAGGCCGTGTAAATAGGTAAACACCTTATTATTCTAACCCTGTGCCTGACTGTGGTAACAGGGTGATGCAGAGTCAGAATAAAGTAAATTCAAAAGAAAGATCAAGTTAGTATGGGGTGAGGGATGGGCAGGTACAGCTGTTTTGAAATGGTTGTGGTTGTTGTTGTTGTATTATCCATTGGTCACACGTCAAGTTTGACACTGGCGATCATAGGTATTCCCTGTCATAGCCATACCACAGTTAATGTCACTGTGTGGGAGAAAACTTGGTCGTAGCTGGGGTCAGGAGGTAAACAAAGAAAGAATGGCGCCCGAATTCGTGCGTGTCCGGTTTAAATTAACACCCACACATACACAAAAGAGAAGGTTGTTCCTCATTTTTTCAATGAAATAGTCCGGCACTGTTCACAAAAATGAATCGCTATAGCGGAGTATCAAAATGATCAAAAATGCTGAATAATTAGTTCCTGGCGCACCCACAGAGCTGTATAAACATATTCACACGTTAAAAGATACCCGATTTAAGCAGTTTAAGTATAAACTAATACACCGATTTGTTCCTTTCTATGGAAATGCAATATATATGGAAGATCAGCGCAAATCCATTTTGTCGAGTATGTGGTGAAACGGAAACATATAAACACATTTTCATAGACTGTGAAGAAGTTGAACCTTTTTGGGAATAGATAACATATTTGTTCAAAACATGTTTCATCTCGGCGACAATGAAATTGCTTAAAAATATTGTAATCGGGTATAAAATAAACTCTAAAGAATATTATGACGTAAACGAGATTTTAGCACTTGTTGGGTTCTGTATATTTCAATCATATTTTATCAGCGAGTGTAGAACAAACCGTGTGGATATATTTGCCTTGTTTAAATACGAATACTCTATTTTATTCCGTTATATAAAGGAGCGCTGCAAATCATTCAACACACGAAGAGTATAATTGTTTTACACGTTATTGATTGATATCTAATGCGTATGAACGATACAACTATACTTAATGTAAGTGACCAGAAAGTGATATTTAATGCATATATTATCTACAAATGTCTATATGTGTAATACTGTTATTATTGTTGTAAATACCAATAAAGTTTAAAAAAAAAACACAAAAAAACAATACACATCACAAACAAATAAGAGTTGACAACAGGGGTACCGCCTTGGTACGGTCAGTGGCAAAAGTGACCACCGGGGAGTTTAAACAGGTTCAAGGGTACACCAAAAGAAATAAAAAGATCGGACAGGGAACGTAACATTCAAGGAGGACAGTCAATCACAAAACACAGAAACAAACACGCAAACAGACAAACAAGAAGGCAAAAGCAATAATAAATGCAAACGACTTCACAAACACAAAAACAAACCTCATTTAACATTACGTAACACTTTTTTTTAAACCATTTCGACTATTATTTTAGCTTGGCCTACTTTGGCTGTTGTTTATTTTGCTCTTCGGGGCATATAATTGTATTATATACTGGGATCATACGCCGCTGCACATGAAATAATGACAGTAAATAGTAAGCATGTCCACCGCCATATGCATGCCATCTTCTGGATGGTTAAAATTATGTACTATTGATTTTATGAATATTGAGTTCCGCTCAACCCGGGGCTAGGTGGCGTGAACTAATTTCACTACCGTTCAGGAACAGCCTCAATCAAACCGAGACTGCAATATTTCGCATTTATCGTGTTCGGCCGTTTCCAAAGGTCCACTCTCATACTCGTTTATATTATATTTTAAATATGCTTTTATGTACATATATCGGTGGTACATTCTCAAATACCTTTGTATTCCTACTTTAATTTTGAAAAGGTGGTTCCATTACTTCAGCCTTTAAAGGTTCTGACTATTCCTAAGAATATGTTGCCTGCTTTTTAATCAAGTTTTTTGACAGTTACCCCTGTGATACGCATGCTTCATAACATCTGCTCCCAATTCAATCCCATTTTGGTTATTTCGCCAAATGTTTCCTCGGTTAGGGCAACGCATTTTGTTAGCAACTGGGACCATACCCCTCTGTCGATGGAATGTTGTGAACAAAACTCAATGAAGGTTTATGTTCACGGTCATATGCATACCATCTTCGGGATGACTAGAAGTTCTGTACAATTGATATCCGTGCTCAGCACTGGGCTAGAGGGTGTGAACGGTACCAAGCACTTTACACTACTGTTCATGAACAATCTAAATCAAACCGAGACTGCTATTTGTTTTTGCATTTACCGTGTTCGGCGATTTTTAAATTTCTCATTTCATACTCTTTATAATATTGTAATCTATACTGATAAATGTGATCCCTTGAGAGCAACAAACACAATTAAGAGAATAAAGCAGCAGACTCGGTTTTATTGAGTCTGTTCATGAGAAGTTATGAAAGAAGCAACTCTTCTCAGGCCCCCTAGCACTGGCTTAAGCTGTATTCTACTTCAAAGCCACCCAATTGGACTCGTTAGTACCAAAGGACAAATAAAACATAACACTACTGATTCGTAAGTTTTATTAGTAAAAATGTGTGCTGAACCTGCAGACAATTACTAAAATGTGTTTATGCTATCGTCATACATTTTAACTACTTTGCAAAGCAGCATAACATGTGTCCTTTATTATTCTTTGTTATAGAATACAATTTGAAAATCATACACCAGCTGTGAGTTACATTTCAAAGAAAAATCTCAGAATGTATTGATATACCTGTGTTATTCAGTCAAGAAGTATTATGGCAGTAAATAAGCATGCTTTCATGTTTTTTTATAAGAGGATAAAGCACTAGAATATATATATATTTAACTGATTTGTTTTGTTTTTGTATCTAACATTTGCTTACTTCAATAAATGAAACGAGTATATGCTTACCTTTGTACTTCCATGAAAATGTCTTTGCCATATACGATTTACCCGCCCCATACAATCCGGATATTTGGTTCAAGGCACCTTGGGCTACTTTCCATTTGCTTTTATGCTCGCTATTATTCTCCCTGTAGATGAGGCATTGTGGTTTTGTGAACACGGGCCCTTTTGAATGGGTCATTTCTGCAATACATGATCTACTTAAACACATGACCGTATATGTCAGATACAAGTTACGAATGTATTACCTCCTGTACATGCTTGTTATGTTACATGTAGTAATCAAGTTCGTTTACAGTTACTGTAAGGGAGCTCAACCATATATTATATTTATTTAAATACTAACATTTTCCATGCAATACAATTGCATATTCATTGCATTAATGCCCTAGTGTGTTGTCAACTTTAAAATAGTACATACGGTTTTGTGGATAGATTTGTTTTGAAAAAAGAAAAGCTATAAATGACAATTTTAAAACGTGAAATGTTTCAAAGATACACTTCAAATACGTAAACGTAAATAATTACAGAAAAGTGGATCCCTTGGAAGCAACAAACACAAACAAGAGATACATGTTACCGTAAGTCAATGTTACTGCAATACCGCTATATACATACATGTTTGCATTTCATGCTGCCACAAATACGATTCGCGTAGCATGTCAATATACTTGTTTCAATATACTAGTTGCGATCTTAGAGACCTCAAATGCATTAATGTTTGTTTGTTTAATATGTGACTTGATCCTTATTTCACGATTAATATTTAACAATTTACCCTTTGCAGTATGTATTCAATCTACCTTGAGAGGTATCCGATTAAAAGATAAACATCTAATAAACATAGTATTTGCGCTGGCAAAAAACAGACACTTAATTTACGTAACAACGCACGATATAATGGCTTGAGACGTTTTCTCATTTCAATTGTTAAAATGCAAACGTATCACATTTAAATAGTAGATATAAAAGTCGAACAGGACACGAAGCGTTCAAGGTTCATAGTAAACGAAAACCACGCATAGAAACAAACAACACTTTTAAAGACGACTAAAACGCAAGACACGATATCACAAACATAAAAGGGTAGACAATTAAAATAAAACTATTTTAGTATTCCGATTTATGATGTATTCACAAAAAGTTGGTATATCATCATTAAATGATTTAGATAGATTCACTAATGAGGCAGCATTAATAGGCAATACAATTATAACAGAAGTATGATCATGCATATATATAAATATAAAAACAACGCCTAGAAAGACCTAAAGCCAGTACTCAGTGCCTTTTCAACGTCAGAGCAACAAGAGTATAAACCTCTCAGGGCACGACAATTGTTACTGTATACATATTACTATTGGCGGTGGATTTATTTTGGCTATATTGGCGGTCAGGGTCGGAAGCGCCACAATAAATCCACCGCCAATATTTCTCCTACCATAAAGCTTAATAAGATCATAAACAACCAACAGAAATGAATTGACATTGATTGTAATTTCCATATACATGGATAACTAATTAATGCAAGGAGGATAACTAATTAATGCAGATACAAGCAGTGATTTGCTGTTTATCATCTAATCCTTTAATCGGCAATTGCTTTGAACAGTCGATACATATACTGATATATTTTTTTAAACGCGTGTTTAGTTATCATCATAATAGACGCTTGACAGTATATACAATCATGTAAAAGTAATATTTATAGCATAATGTTTTGAGTATATGCGATTTATACTGCTTCTAGAGGGCCGCAGGCCCGAGAGTGCAGTATAAATCGCATACGAGAAAATTATGCTGTAAATGTTTTTTGTACCATAGCCATTTATCCAACTACGCGTTTGCAGCAGTTTTAGGGCGTTGCAGGTTTCAGTAAAAATAACAGCTCGATCCAATCAAGAAAAAGCATTATCACACGGCATGAGCATGACCTATGTTTTGATTATTGCAGCCAATCGTCTGTGAATATTATAGGGCAAATCCAATGTCAAGGAGTGCTGTTTTGGTAATGGGTAGTCGTGTTTTACCTATTTAACTCTCAACAGAACGCCCTTTACAATATACTATTGAGTAGACTGCATAATCTGTCTTTTATAGTACGGCTGAAAAATACCGGCAGTTATAGCACAGTTTAGACTCAGACCTGCAGGTTTGTTTATGAACATTATATCATAAGCAAGAACAAAGGAAAATAACAAAGGAAAACCATTAGAACTATGGTACAAATGCGTTTTTACATTTATTTATTTTGCATTATACAGATAAACACACTATAACAAAATTGTCACTATCAGATAATTATTCACACATTCAGTGCCCATTGTAAATTTATTGGAAATTATCGAGCATGTTTAGTTTGACTTTTATTCAAATTGACAATGTAGGAAAAGCGAAAATCGTTCACCATTATAAATAGCGTTTCTCTGCTCTCTCTATATAATTACAGTTGAACTATCGGGATCTAACGGTATCTTAAATCTAAAGTGTGTTTACTAATGAGTGAGTGCCACAGTTATGTTATGACCACTTCGGCTCCTACTACAATACAAAGAACAGTTTTATGAGTTATTTCCCTTATTTCAAAATTCGCCATTTTAAGGGTACGCATACTTCCGAATAAAATGTGTTACAAACATTCAAGTCTCACCTACATGTTGTTGGTATATATTGAAGATTGTGTTTGCAATGTTACCTATTAAAAGCAGCAGCAGACTAAGCAAATATATGCATGTTTACATCGGTACTGTACATACTTCAAATCAACAATCCTAGTTACTTCTGAGATTAAGTAAACACTGACTAACATTCACCAACAACTTGTCAAAAATCTTTATAAGAGAAAACAAGAAAGTAATATAGACAAGACGAAAGAAACGATATCTCATGTTGACACTCCATTAAAAAAATCTGTTTTGACAAGCAGAATTTCCCCAAAAGTAGTTATAAAATGCGGGTACTGTGGCCCCCAAAAAAACTAACATTATCTTAAAGGGGCAACATTCCCTACACTGGTAGGGAGAAATTTGAGGTGTGTCTTTATCAATTACACCAGCTATGTAGCCTGTCCGTTATAATGAATGACTCATGTAAACAAATCTCTATTCAAGCAGACGACATCAAACTTTGTTAGATATCAGTGAGGAGTAAAGTTTTTTAATTCAAACGAAAACGACTCCAAACTACATAATTTCTGTTTATTTTATTGGAACTGTGACAATTTACTTCCCAGTATTATTCATATTTTACCATGTATATTTGTTATTGTATTGTCATCTATATACTATCCACTGCACTGTGTATAACATAAAACATAATTGCTATGCACTTTTAAACAAATGTAATGTGATGACTTAACAGCCAGCAAATATTTCACAAGTTATCAGTGTTTATGAATGAAAATGAATTGCCAATTATAGTTGGTCTGGAGATACTGCAGTACACACTATATGGTATAATTTGGACATTTATGGTGGTAGGAATGCATTTTCAAAAATGAAGCATAACTGTACACATTATTGTTAGGAATGGCTGAACATGATGGAGATCATAAGATAAGGAATTACATCTTATATAGGCCTAGTTATGATTAAGGAACATATACATCTCTGAGGCTAAGGAGGGAATATTCAATGTTCATAGGTGGTGTATAGAAGTGCATTGCGATGCTACTGATTATTGTGT
Organism: Cyrtodaria siliqua; assembly: GCA_037043455.1. Taxonomy (NCBI): domain Eukaryota; kingdom Metazoa; phylum Mollusca; class Bivalvia; order Adapedonta; family Hiatellidae; genus Cyrtodaria; species Cyrtodaria siliqua. The sequence continues at coordinate 64,339 of JAWPHD010007266.1, forward strand.
GTTTCTGATTCTGATGTGAAAATGATAAAGATGAATTGTTATATGGAACACATGAATAGTCACAGATTCAAATCTCCATGCCATAATGTGTGTCGTCTGCTGTAAACACTAACACGTCTACTGTAAACACTACCACGTGTATTTGTGTACATATTTCAGTTCATAACCCCACAGGCTCCTCCTATATTTTTAAATATTTGTCAGTTGGGTTTAAAAAAATATTTGAAACTAGGAGTAAGAGATACTTTTTCACAATTTCTTTTTTACTAATACAATTGTTTAATATCAGACTACTTCTGTGCCAAATATTGAATTGTTTTATGAGGTGGATTTTTCAATATTTTGAAAAAGGTGTCCCTGATATAACTATGTACACATTTAAATAAAAAACCTGCCCCAGCTCCATCTAGTGGCTTTTATACGGCAGTTGGGCATTTAAATTAACAGGTTTTACAAATTATATTCCTCAATATTAACTGGTCCATGACATGGTCCATATCATGCAATTTTACGAATTCGGAGGAGTAGTTGCCGAAAAAACGTTGATTGACAGACCAAAGACACATAACTCACCATGGCAGAAGAACTGCTAATCTTTGATCAGTAGAAGTTAAAATATAAACAAAGTATTTTGTTTAAAAAACCCAAAGTTTTTCAAGCATTCAGTAAGTATGTCACCGATATTTGATTCTGTTATGTTGGATGCTATAATGATTACATTGTAATTTCCTGAAGTTGAATTGATACGGGTTCTTGTTATCATTCATAGTTAAAAGGTAAATACAGTATATATGTACTATGTATGCATTATCTTTGTTCTTTTGTGGTATCCTCATAATTAACACACAAATAATTCCAACTTGAAATCATTTCAATCACTGATTTTAGTATCATTCATATAATTACTATTTGTTTAATATTAAACAAAAATAATCAAACGACAAGATGATGTGTCGAATGTGTCGTCATACCTTTTTCAAAACACAAAAGCTCGTGAAACTGCTGGAATGATTTATTACGAAAGGTCTTTGTTAACTTCTGACAATAAAATCTAAAACTTCCCATACGTACCTTATTTTGACAGATCGCACAAACTTAACCGCGTCCTACCTTAGAATTACCATAGGAGTATTTTCGAAATTGATATTTACCTTAAAAAGAGTTCATGTTTTCTTAATATCTTTGGAAAAACATCTTGCATGAAATTTCATTCTGAAGCAGAAGTCGTTATAACTATTTCCGGATACTATAGACAGTCTACCGGATATTACTGCCAGTAAAAAAATATTCACTTTTTTTTTATTTATTTATTTTAAAAGCATTAACAAACTACAAATTAATGTTTATTTCTTCCACTTAATATAAAACATAAATAATTAAACAGCGATATGCTAAAAGTATCCTTGTTTACTAGATAGCTAGGAAACAAGATTACGCTTTTGTTTTTATCGTTGCCAATTTCACATGTAGTCTTGGCCTCGTTCAGCCGGCCTGCTTCGGATTTATTCCCAACCCTATGCTTCGCGGCTTCAGAACAGACTAGACATGTTCTGTCCGAAACTAGTTTCCGCAATGTTGCTTTATTATGCGGATGAATCGATAAGTTTAAAATAAGTTAATCGGTCGTCCATTGTTAAAACACTGAATGAAAAGGAAGAACTAAGGTCCAATATTTCAACTGAATTGTATAGGTAATCATTGTTTCTTTTACATATTTGTAATGCTGCAATGTTTTTACTTATTTACGAATTACTAAGTATGTTAAAGTAAAAAGCCCCAAAACATTATTGCAAAGTGTCATATCTGTGTAAGAACATTTCACAAGTGCATAGAATATGTACGGTTAAGTAGATTGGACGCATGTTTTAATCCCTATTTTGTTATTTGATTTATTATGCAATAAGTAAAATAATTGTAATTTGTAATGCTTTTAATTTACTCTAACCTTAAACATTTAGAAGAAAATATGAGCTTTAGTTAAGGCAAATCTTTAGTTAAAGAAAAAAATCCTACATTGCTTTTACCCCACCCCATCCACTTTGTAAAGTATGCGTACCCTTAAAGTTAAAGACAAATATTGAAGGCAATAATGAACGAAACATAAAGAAGGTAATTTTTTTTTTAATTTGGCGGAAATCACATTAATCCGCCAAATGTAATCACCGCCAACATATCCATTTTCAAAACCGCCAAATTTTGCATCCGCCAAATAAAATCCATATACAGTACAGTAGCTCTCATGAACAGACTCAATAAAACCAAGACTGCAACTTGTATCTCGTGTTTGCGTTTGTTGCCAGGAGATTTCATTTTAATTACTTATTTACAGTGCAGACCTGCGGTATCACTGCACTTTGATGCAATTTTACCCATTTAAGACAAACATTAAATGCTACATTACTTTTCAGGATTTAGGCAGAGGTCATCATATAGTCCACAATATGTCGGGCCATCGCACAAAGAGGAAAGCGTAGTGAGGAACTATAATTGGGTCACACACTATACATGCAGAATGATAGAGACTGTGAATGATACATTTCCTGTTCGATTTTTACATCTGTTTTATGTTGCGTAAGCCAACATTTTGACTAATTTTATACAATGCTTCCATGGAAATGACGATATAAATGTTGTGGTCCTAGGTCCATATTGTTAATATAGAGCGATATAGAAACAAGAACGGTTTGTTTATTGTATATCATTTGTATATCACATGGCTTGTTAACAATGTTTGTTTCTTGTAATGTCCGTTATATTGTGTGCTTTTGTATCAGTTTCTATTTTCCGCGTGTTAAAAGAAATTAGAAAAAAAATCATCAAATAAACTGCTGAAGTTTCATGGCAACATTCGCTTAGACAGCATCAATTATAAAAACTCATTGTTTTAACCAAAATTATGCTTTTTAAAATAAAACAATGTTTCATTTAATGTTTATACCTTTGATCATGTTGATACCAGCGTTATTACCTTATTGAATTTAATGTGTTTGGTTTAAGAAATAAAGGACATTAAATATTTATATCCAAAAAGTATTCCAAACCTTATATTTAATACTGACAATCAACTTTTGATTTTTTGACATGTTGGATGCATAATATAAAACATTAATACCATTTTGTTGCATGTTGTATGTTAGTTATATTTTCAAAACAAGAAAATGGTAACGCATTTCGAATATAGGTCACGCCATAATGCCCCCACTCTCATTCGGCAAACATACTCCATTTTGAAGTAATTCCATACACTTGCAGGAAAGTATATATTCGAAAATCCTCCATTGGGAGGTGGGCAGTGGGGAATATAACTCGTTCAAGGAAAATAAATATAAAAGCAGAACATGAAATGCTTTCACAGAACACAGTAAACCAAAAACACGCAAAAAGACAAATGAATGGCAATGTTAATAAGAAATAAAGGCATATGACTTCACAAACACAAAAAGGTTTGCTAGGAGGCGTGAGAGGTGTTGCATCTTATAATTACCACTCATGAACAGACTCAATAAAACCCGAGTCTGCTACTTTTCTCTCTTGTTTGTGTTTGTTGCTTCCAAGGGATCACATTTCAGTATGTATTGACATTCGCACTAGCGTTTGTTTAGTACTGGTTTTGGCGGCAGTAAAAAGTTGCCCCGACTACAAATCAGTAGTGTTATTATTTCCTGGTCCTTTGAGATCATCAAGCCCATTCTGTGTTGCTTTAAATAGAATATCACTTAAGAGGTGTTGCATATTATAATTAATTAACTCTCATGAACATACTCAATAAAACAGAGTCTGCTACGTTTCTCTCTTGTATGTGTTTATTGTTGCCAAGGGATCACCTTTCAGTATTTATTGGAACGGTCAGTGGCAAAAAATGCCGCCCGATGTTTAAACCATTGAAGGCACGACAAGACAACATTGCAGGCAAACATCAAACGTCACTGTCATTTTGGGCTTTAGATAGACGTCATCATATGGTCCACAGCCTGTCCGGTCATCGCAGAATTAAAGAGGAAATCATAGTGGCGAACTGTAAATGGGTCCACCACCAAGTATGCAGTGCGTTGCAAAATGATAGGGTCATAAAAGTAAGTATACAAGTTGAACAGGAATTGCAGCTATCACAGAACACAGTAAACCCAAAAACACGCGAAAAGACAAACATAAATGGCAATAGTAATAAAGAATAAAGGCATATGACGTCACAAACACTAAAACTTTTGACAATAGGGCTACCGCCTTGGAAAGGTTAGTTGAAAAAAGGCCACTGGCGGTTTAAACCAGGTTATAGGGTTCACCAAACCTCACACTTACCCTAATGTCATCCATATAAAACAGGACATTGTAATCAAAAAAATCCCCGCCATCAACTAGTCTCTATAACCTCTTTTGATGAACCGTTTAACAAGTTTAATAAAGATAGCATGAAAGTGATCATGACCAATGATCTTACACAGTTTGTAAATCACGTCACCATAGAAGTCAGGTTGTGATAGTTAATACGTGGTTGATGTCCGTGAAACTAGGTTTTTCCAGAAAATATCCTTAACAATGTGATGGTAAAGAAAATACGAAAACTAAACGTTTGACATATTAAGTATATTGTTTGCATTGCAATGCCATATATGACTGATATATAACAAAGACGTGCTGCAAAACAACTAGGTCGATACATGTAGCAGGTCTCAAGGAGACATTTTAATGGTTTTAAACACCCTCTTGAAACAGCAATTAGGATGAATCATATCATGAAATAAGTTTGATAGTTCCTACATTTCCTGTTCGACGTTTATATCTACTTGATATGTACCTATCATAAAGATACCTTTTAGAACTAATTGGGAGTTACATGTATGTCCGGAAACGAAACTGTGTACCTTTACTATTTGCAGAACACATTTTTGAATACCTATGTTTGAGTCTCCTTCATGTTTAACCAAGGAATGTTTTGTGTTTGTTTGATCATATATGTCACTTAAAAAGAAATCTCCCCACAGTCTGATATAAGCAGTATTCTAAAGCCGCAAATAAGGGGCACGATAATCCCAATGCAATAACACTGATTTGTAGGCGGGTTGACCGTTACAGCAAACTTTGCAGCAGCCGTCCAGCACACAACATAGCTAGGAAGAATGGCATTAATACAAGCTATAAGGATGTTGGGCCATGCCCTCTTTCGTGAGAACTGTTAAGGCCTGACAATGATATAATATATATATGTAATACATTTATTTGCCCGCAGTCCGTTTCTTTGGAGCCGAGTTCAGTATTTGCCAAACAACTTAATAAATGATAATATATTTTTTGTCAAATGTGTACCTTCGTAATAGGAATTGGACGGGGAATCCCTTGGAAACAATGAACACATGAAAGAGATAAAAGTGGCAGACCCGGTGTTATTGAGTATCTACATGAGAGGTAATACGGTGTAACCCATCTAGCACCGGCTTAAGGCTTATTCTACTTTAAAGCGACATATATTTAAATACATACATTTTAAAATGTAAATACAAAAGAACATCAGAAGCAGATACAACAATCCAATAGAAAAAGATAGCATTCACAGAACACAGTCAACTAAAAAGGCAAACACAAAACTACAAGGAAAAATAAAAGCAGAGTGTGCGACACAATACGAGTTTAAAGACATAAGAAAAATGGTCCTATAAAAACCTTAACAATCAAACGTCGTAGGTCCGCACTGAACCCTAGACCGACATATGAGCATATTTAAAATGTCAATGAAAAGGACACTACGTAACATAACATGTAGTGAGGGAACGGCTACCGACTTGGAAGGATCAGTAGGCTACAGGTTATCTTAAATCGATTTTATGTGTAACAACCTCACTATTATCCTGTCTTTAACGCCCAAATTGACCATTACGTGGTAAGGCCTTAATTCCATTAAGCGATGGGAAGGCTTATAGTAGCGAGACTTTATAACGGATATTTCGACAAGAAAACACGTTTAAAATATTTTTAACTGAAAAAATCGGATAACCTATTAATTGTTTTAATTTTACAACATGCAAACGTTTTAAGCCGAAATTAGGGTTTTATTTCATACCCCAGCCGACCCCATTTAGGGGTATGAAAGGACCACGTAATGCAAAATAGTGTAAACAAAAGTACACCCTATCAAAAGGAAATCCGGAACAATAAAGTCCACATGCAGAGAAATTAGAAAACAATACACTTAAATGTTGGTGTAAAGATATATAAAAACCATAAATAGAAAAACCTCAGGATGTATCTAATTGTACTAAACAACCGTATGAGATGCATCCGAAGAGAAAGCCTATCTAGGGCACGACCAAAACAAGTTTGAGTCCCAAAAGATTGCTAAGTCATCGCACAAGGGAAAGGTGAAGCATAGTGTCTGACTTTAGAGGGGTCAATCATTAAACAGTAATCATTAAACAGGAGTTGCGTTGCAATACTAAAGGATGTATCCGTTTCTGAGGAATTGTAAAGTGGTCAGGGAACCCGTCAGACCCATTTAACTTCCGAAGGTCATAGACCACATCTCCATCAAATAAATATTTGATATTCCTAGTCGTAGAAATGTTTTAAGGTTGGTGTTGTTTTTCTCCAGTAGGTTTCGATCATTAAATCCTTTAACATCATTACAAGCTCTCGCAAAACGAATGAGTTGGGACACGCGGTATCATGTAGCACGAGGTATATCCCCATCCAAATGTGGATAGTTTACGATGTCAAAGTTAAAGTCACCCCTCTTATCATAGATTTTAGTATGTAGGAAATCATTAGAAATAGAGAGATGAAGGTCGAGGAATGCTGCTGTAGTATCCGAACTGGTGGCTTTATTCAAAGGGAGCTCTGGTGAATAATTGTTAGTGACCATTTGAGCAAAGAACGGATTATCAATATTGAATATGTCATCTAAGGACCGCGATGTATTATTAAACGCATCAGCAATGTCACTCTGGCAAGTGACCAACTCAAAATAAAATCTCTTCCATTAACAGTATAAAAACAAATCTGTGACAAGTGGTGCAAAGTTACTACCCATAGGAAAACAAACTACCAGACGGTAAACTGTTTTACCATATCTTATACAGATGTTATCGAGAAGAACATATAACTCAGGTACATGGTATGTAGTTTTATTCTGCGTACTATTTACAGAAACCTTCATAGTCTCCAAAAAGGTTACATGTTGGGAAACAATGTCCCACTCCAGCAATGGTGTGGTTAGATAAGCAGAAGCGCTCATTAACTCTGCATTCAGGGTATTGATACAATGCAATCATCAGAAAATGAGTATATTGTTTGGAATCTAAGTCTGCAGGCACTAGAACACATTTAGTATGGAGGTTCTGGATTCCCTACTTAAGGTATCTTAAATTGTAATTGACGGCCATGGAAGCAGAGAGGAAATTGCCTCGTCAAATAGTATACGTTATTTGATAATTTCAGAACTTGTTCTCATAAAAGTGCAGTTTTATCTGCGTTATCGCACTGAAACCACTTGGTACAGAACTACTTTAATGAATCCGCAATATCATTGCGACAGGCATTAAAATCAATATCAATAATCCACCCTGAACACTTTCCATTGAGATAGTAACACCATACATTAAATATTTAAATAAAACATGTTTCAATACCTGTACTTTCTGTCACATATTTATTATCAGACGATTGCTGTTCCTTTGTGTTATCTGACTGGTCACTTGACATTGCTGGTGTGGTATTAGATTGTATCTCACGTTTCCTTCCGCCAACTGCATCCATATGTAATACAACATTTACTTCTTCGTGTGGTTGTTCTCGGCTGACTGAACACAGAAGAAGACACATACATTGGTATAACTCGACAATGCGTTGTTTATGTTTTCTGTTTCCATGGCCAATAACTTAAATAATGGTAACTATTTGCTTACAACTTATGTTTATGCCCATTATTATGAAACTGCCTTTTTGTGGGATAGCTTACGCTAAGGAGTTAGAGAAACTTTGACAAAAATTGTGGAAATATATACGTATATATAAAGCACGCATATGATATACTTAAACTGATACCAACTCATGAATATAAGTCAAGATTGAAGTAGTTTCAATTCGACGAGGAAGTCAGTATATAAGCTAGAAATCAATAAGTAAAATATCACATTTTATCTAACCTTCGTACAAGTAACATCATTAATATAGGTCGTCCGAATATATTTCATAAAAACTGTTATCCGGAACGGCATGAGATTTAAAGAACGGACCTTGCAGTTTTATGTGTAACATGAAGGTTTTACCATTACACCACGGAATCTTGTTGGTACAGTAGTAGCATGTCTTACACTAAATATTCATTACGTAATAACTATAGCACACACACACACGCGCACAAACTTATCATACTCTAAATAAAATATCGAGATTAATGTTTTGAGACGGAAAGTTGATAATAAATATTATTACCCTACACATGTTTTTTTCAGATGTGCGAGATGATGGAGTATATAGTCGTACATCTTGAGCTTTGTTCAAATATGTAATATGTAATATGTTAAGTTATTTTGCATCATAATATATGTTACCTAATATACAATGTTCTTAAATAGTCGTCATAGCCCAGTGGTTAGAACGCAGGACTGTAAATTAGAAGCACGTGTGATTGAGTAAAAAAAGAGACACCATTTTTTTCCTTTTAAATCTTAATCCTACCTATGTACATGTAATTTTGATGTCCTGCGGTAAATGTAATCGCTTTATTACACGATTACTCCATGAGTTGGTGAACATGAAATAACAAAAAAAGACACGCCTAAAAAGAAGAAAGTGATTTATATACAGGACAAGTAGCCTTAAGTCAAAACTATATACACTGCATATAGACATTTAATCCGAGACTTAAGATATCAGCTGATATTTTGACATGGTGAGCCATCTCTAGATGTGCCAACTCATTATAGTTTCCATGGAAAATGATAACTACAGAAACTGTGGACCTTGATGGAATTTTATGGACAGCTGTGAAAATCCAACCCTGATCTTCTTTCCACATATAAAAGTAATTTAAGGACTCTTCTGCGACAAGGACTATCACAACCTGACTTCTATGGTGATGTGATTTATAAACTTCGTAAAATTCTTGGTCATGATCACTTTCATACTATCTTTGTTAAACTTGTTAAAAAGTTTATCAGAAGAGGTTATGACCCTATCATTTTGCAACGTAATGCGTGCTTGGTGGTGGACCCTTTTACCGTTCGCCACTATGCTTTCCTCTTTAATTGTACGATGACCGGACAGGCTGTGGACCCAATGATGACGCCTACCTAAAGCTCATTGGGACGGTGGCGTTTGATATTTGTCTATGATCTTTATTGTCGCACAACCTTAATGGTTTATTCTCTTGTTGCTCTGGCTTCTGCCAAGTCATTGGGTACCTTCATTGTGGCTTTCTAGGCTATTGTTTTTTTTGTATTATATTTACACGAGCATATTTGTGTTTTACTTATATTGCCTACTGATGCTGCCTTGTTGGTTAGAGATTAGATCATGGCGGGGATTTCTTTATTTACACTGTCCTGTTTTAATGGGATACAGTAGGGTAAGTGTGAGGTTTGGTGCACCCTAAAACCGGTTTAAACCCCCAGTGGCCTACTTTGCCACTGTCCTCCTTGAATGCTACGATCTTTTTATATTTCTTCCATACTATCTTTGTTAAACTTGTTAAAAGATTTATCAAAAGAGGTAACGACCCTATCATTTTGAAACGCACTGCATGCTTGGTGGTGGACCCATTTATAGTTCGCCACTATGCTTTCCTCTTTGATTGTGCGATGACCGGACAGGCTGTTGAACCTATGATGACGTCTACCTAATACCAAATGGACGGTGACGTTTGATGTGTGTATGAAGTATTGTCTTGTCGTGCCCTCAATGGTTTATTCTCTTGTTGCTCTGGCTTCTGCCAAGTCATTGAGTACTTTCTTTGTGACTGTCTAGGCTATTGTTTTTTTTTGTATTTATATTAATGCTGCCTTGTTGGTTAGAGAATAGTTTATGGCGGGGATTTCTTTATTTACACTGTCCCGTTTTATTGGGTTGACAGTAGAGTAAGTGTGAGGCTTGATGCACCCTAGAACCTGGTTTAAATCCCCAGCGCCCTTTTTTGCCAATGACCGTTCAAAGGCGGTAGCTCTAGTGTCAACCCTTATGTGTTTGTGATGTCTTGTTTGGCCTTTTATTCATCTTTGACTTTGTTCTTTGTTTCCGTGTGTGTTTGTGGTTGACTGTCGTATTTGAATGCTGCTTTTCCTGTTCGATTTTATGTCTATATTTGTATTGCCGTGAATAGTAATGAAAACACTATGCTTAAACTATTAATATACAAATGTTTAAATACCTGTATGTGTTGTCACGTCTTCTTTAGCAAAAGATTGTTGTGTCGTTGTTTCTTCATCCTTGACATTTCCATCTGATTTGTCAACTAATTTTGCTGATAGGAAGTTAGATTTTAATTCATGTTTCCGACACGTTTGTGATCTAATTTTATCTTCATTTCTTTGTTCTCGGTTGTCTAAAATGTCAATATAACGACATTTTGTTATAAAAAAGAAAGGAAATTGGTTTTAAACATCAAAGCAGTTTCGGTTGGTTTCATGACATATGGATGTGTAAACATAAAAGATGCCCTATTCAGTATTTATTGACATTCACACTAGCGTTTTCAGCGACCTCCAAAGATCGGAATGAATAACTGTTCTGATTGCAAACACGGATAGACGTTTTACCGCTACCACACTGCACAGGCAACGCTACTGTGATATGCAAAAAGCACAATCTTGTGACTTGAAAGTAGAACATCGCTTAAGCTGGTGCAAGGAGGCGTGAGGGGTGTTGCACTTTACATTACCTCTCATGAACAGACTCAATAAAACAGAGTCTGCTACTTTTATCTCATGTTTATGTTTGTTGCTTCCAAGGGATCACCTTTTCACTATGTATGTGTTTAGTGCTGTCTGGCGGCCGTAAAAAGGTTGCCCCGACTACAAATCAGTAGTGCTCGTCTCACACCACAATTAATTGTCCATAGGGTCCCATTGTAATGTTTTTGTTCGTGGCATAGAGATAAACAGATTTTACAACATGTATTTATGCTTAAATTCTTCATTGATCCAATATCTGCAATTTAAAACACATTTAACAACTATTTACCAGATTGAACTTTTATTAATTTCATGTTTCAAAATTTAGACAAAATACAACCCCGTGTAATTAGACCCATGATGTGTAAAATGAGTTAGAACTAGCTCGAAATCTTATATCAAAATACTTTTTTCTGTGATCTCTTCCTAAAATGCTGTAGATTTAGAACCTGGTAAAGATAAATCAATGTATCCTGTAAAATGTAGAAAAGCGAACTCTTGTTTTTATCTACCTCCTTCATCTGTAGGGCACGAGTATTTAAGGGAGATAATAGTGGTGTGAATCCTTAAGGTGATTTTTTTCTAATGATCACCTCAATAATAATTGAAAATGTATATAAATGAATTACATGCTGAAAAGTGCTAACATTTTGATTTCATGTTTATTGGTTTTCAAATTATCCAAGTTTTAGTGTCCAAGGGTATTGGTCGAAAATTCAGGACGAGTAACTTTAATATTTTTTGAAAATCTACAGTAGTGATAGGGATTTTGCATTTTCCTGGTCATTTGTGCTCAGCTATGTCTGAAACTTTCAAATATACATGAAAAGGTATCTCTACGTCTGAATATAGCATTAAAATGATCTTTAAGAAATAAGTATTGCGAAAAATGCTGAAAATAATAAAATCAAACTAAGGGATACCCGTCAAAATTCTTGCAATATGAAGATAGCTTAAAGTAACTATACATAGACGGACGTGATTTCTGAAATAACCATGTTAACTGTGTCCTAACATGTCTGAAACGTTCACAGATACACAAACAATGCTTAGAGGTGGAGGATGTAAGATACCCGTTCTGCAACTCTAAAGCGCAAGGGCTTAATTAATGATGAAAATTCCCATTCTGAAGCTCTAACTTGCAAGGCATTAGAGATGAACTATGAAAGATACCTGTCCTGGAGCTCTAAAGCGCAATGCCTTAGCATTAAAGGTTGAAAAATACTCGTTCTGCAGCTCTAAAGCGCAATACCTTAGATATGACGGATGAAAATGCCATTCTGCTGCTCTAAAGCGCAATGTCTTACGAATAACGAATCAAATATACCATTCATGTTTGTCGTTTTGCGTGTTTTTTCGGTTTACTGTGTTCTGTGAAAGCTGCATTTCCTGTTCGAATTTTATACTTATTTGTATATCTACCTTCATTACTACAACTTTCCCTTATTGTTATTGTATGCAATGTTTTCCAGTAGAGCGTCAATAGGCCCGCACAGACTTTTTTTAAGGCCATGCACTAAACTAGCTACTAAAATGTATACTATTTTCATATACCAATATTAAATATATAATTTAATTCAATTATGAAATATTAAATATTGACTTTGTGTCACTAAACTGTTTTCTTTTCGATTCATTGATAGCTTTTTTTGATCGTCAGATGTATTCAAGCTTCCAAGCTGGAGTTCCTCCGCTAACATGTTTTTTCGCATCTGACTTTGACTTCCAGCATTTATATTTAAGATAGAGAAGAAAATGAGTATTTTAGAAACTATAGATTCTGAAATAACAGCTTATCTTGAAAAGCTTGTATATGTAGTTTAATGTAGAAACGACACATTTGTATAATTGTCTATATTATTTCCGATTAAACGCCAAAAACATCAAAAACTGGATTAATTTATATCAAAAACAACAAAGTTGATATTGTAGAAAATTTCAAGACGTCAACTTAGATATGAGCCGCAACACACGAAAACGTCCCTTCGGACGTTTAGACGACAACGTCATAACGTAACAATTTATGACGTCGGCCGGTAATCAATTAATTACTAATCAAATTTCTCGCCAATTTTGTGTTTTACGTAATTATTATATCATAGGAAATATGTTTCTTAATATAAATAGTTAAATACACACACATTCCGCCAAAAAGCATGATGGTAATGCAAATACAAACATGTTTCAATACCTGTATATTTTGTCACCTCTTTCGTATCAGAAGAGTGTTGTGTATTTGCCGTATCATCTTTGGCATTTCCATCTGACTCGTCAGCTGCTATTACTGTTGTGGTGTTAGGTATTATATCAAGTTTCTTCTCTCCAAAAGTATCCATGTGTTCTCCTATATTATCTTCTTCATTTGCTCCTTCTTGGCTGTCTGAAATGCCATTTTAACAAGCTTTTGTAAGAAAGAAGAAAACGAAAACATGTTTATCGACATTACACGCAACAGCCGTTTTCGGTTTGACAGAAACAAATAAAATCATAATGGTTGATACATGATATTTTAGACTGGTTTTCTCTTGTCTGCAACTGCTGTGGTTATTCATTACAATTCTGGATACATCCTGTGGTGTTTCTAAAAAAACATTTTTTTATGGTTTTGCAACAATATATAGTGTATCGTTTGCAAATTTCTCTGTATGTAGAATTATTGTAACAGTTGGAGACTTCCTTTTGATGTGATGTACCGTTACCATGAACATTTCCTGAATAGTTATGCTTCATAAAATATTTCTGACAACGTTACGATGATATCTTTATTTACACTGACCCGTTTACTGGGATGAAATTAGTTTTTTTGCCACTGGCGGTTCCTAGGCGGTAGCCCTATTGTCAATCCTTTTTTGTTTGCGGTGTCCTATCTTGCCTTTTATTCATATTTTATTGTTGTTCTTTGTGTCTGGTGTGTGTGTTTATAGTTGACTGTCGTCCTTGAATGCTACTTTTCCTGTTGCGATTTTTATATCTACTTTTTTGTGTTTATTGACATGTCTAACAGGGTAATGTTAGAATGTTTATATTAATAGGTGTATACTTGTAGCAAATATCACGGATACACATTGTACTGTTTTGAAGATGTTATTACAATGTTAAATACATTAACGAGCATACGTCATTTTGTTCATAAATTTATCAAATTTCAATCAAGATTAAACAAACGAAATATTTATATAAACATGTTTCAATACCTGTAGTTGTCTTCACGTCTTCCTTAGCCGGAGATTGTTGTACCTTTGTGTTATCATCGTTGACATTTCCATCTTGCTCGTCAACTGATATTGCTGATGTTGTGTTAGAGTTTATCCCATGATTTTTCTCACCAGATTCGTCCATTTGTATTTCTACTTTATTGTTTTCATTTCATTGTATGATTTATCTCGGCTGTCTGAAATGTCATATATTACGATTTTGTGACAAAGAAGAAGACGTAATCATTAATTGAAAGTTCACGCCACGGTCTGTTTCATTGTTTTGAAGTTGTATTTTTGTGGACTGAGTTCTAAGAATGCTTTCCTTTCGAATTTTGAGTCCCGTAATTCCAAAATTACCAAGGTCAATGTCATATTTTGCTTTAATTTTTCCAAAACTTAACCTCGGTTAGGTAACTTAATCTTGGTTAGGTAAGTTAACCTAGGTTAACTGTATGGGATTGCCTCATTTACTTTAAGATAAGATAAGATAAGATTATTAAAGTCGGCAAGACATATACGACAACATAACATAAAATCCACAGGGGCTTTTGAACCGACTATTAACATGATGTATAGAGTCAACATAGTAATAAAATAGCTATACGATCTAAGAAAGATTAAAACGGCATAAGTCTAATAGAAGCAAAAGCACATTGACAAACTGATGTAAAGTCTAATAAAACATGGATGCATTGTAAGCATGATCTAAGCACATACATAACAAAATACGACTTAAGAGGGATGCGCAATCTGTAGGTAATCTAATATTACTTGATTACTTAATTATGCAAAGAAGAACTTTAATTTAAAATTAAGAATCGTGCACATGCAACATGCTGCGCTCTGTTAAGAGCTAGTTCAGTTTTGTTTATAAAAAACGATTTTTATAATACAGAGCAAATGCTTTTAAGTTAAAAAAGTGATAAAACTCTTATCACTTCATATGAGATATGAAGAGAACTGATTGACACTGGCCAGGTTGTTGATGTATATAGATGCTTGTATAAGATGGGAAACCAGCAATATCTGTTTATCTATATTTTTCTTTGTTAAACCTCTAGATATTTCACTTTTCATCTGATATATTTTAAACTTGGTCAGAGTATAGATTCAGATGAATAGCCAGTCCAGTTTGAGAAATAGCAGATTGTTTACCCTTGATTGAATGAAAAGTGGTATGTTTCACTTTGTTAAAATTATAGGTCCTTTTTATTTATCTGATCTTTACCAAACGCGTGTAATGTTAATATCGATAAAGTTGGACAAGTTTGAAAACCAGCCATATCTGACTCACACCCATCCCTATCAACGCCACCTCACCCCACCACCTCTTCAACACCCCGCACCCCACTCACCCCCGGCTTTGTTGTTTTGGGAAATGTTATGTTTAAGTTATCTCGTTCATAGAGGAAAGCGTGGACTATTTCAAAATAGCAGACTGATGTTTCTTTAATTAAAAATGCTAAAATGTGCTTTGTTAAGACTCTAGCACCTTCTATTTGTATCCGATTTTTACCAAACGTGTTCATATGTATATATATATGTCACTGTCTCAATACAGCTGTGTGTGGTTGAACGCCTAAATGTGGCCCACTCATATGAGCTATAATTGTATGTATGTATGCGTCTATATGTTAATTGTGCCTCCAGACGAGCGTGTTATGATGAAGAGATATAGTTCATCAACGTGTGATGCAGCTACCTTTTTTAAGGAGTGAATTCATACGCTTGATTTCTGTGTATCTTATCATAGCTAGGCTCCCTGCCGTAGTTTGTTCAAATGTTGTCTGTCCTTGGTAGTTCACAAATGTTTCTCCCATATATATATATATATCCTTCCATATTTTTATAGTTTAAAAATCATCTGACTATTCAAAATTAGACAAGATAGTTATTTCAGTTGTTTCGCGGTAAATTAGAGTTCCTTAACTGTATTCATCAAGCAAATATGTATTATTATCGAACGGATTCTAAATGTCCGACATTTTTCAAAAGGAATATACATGTATTAACATACGTGTCAGTTAGACAGGTAGAAAACATTTCGAGACTTATCCCTTATACATATCGAGCCACATACTATGCAAGTATAATTTCAAAAAGAAAGTAAAATGTAAATAAAAACATTGTAAATCATGAACATATTTTTTAAAAGAAGCAGATATAGAATTTAGAACGTGTATGCTGATTTCATATTTAAACAAACTGAATATAAAAATTGATCTTACTGCTATAACCTGTACAGCCTTTATTTATTTTGAAATGTGATCTATACACATAGAACGTTAAAGGAATCTGAAGGGTTTCATGACCACTTTTCAAAAATAAGTTTAAAAGTCGAACAGGAAATGCAGCTTTCACAGAACACAGTAAACCCAAAAACACGCAAAACGACAAACATGAATGGAAATGTTAATAAGGAATAAAGGCATATGTCGTCAGCACACAAAAAGGGTTGGCAATAGGGCTACCGCATTGCAACGGTCAGTCACAAGGTCGCTGCGGGTTTAAACCAGGTTCTAGGGTGCACCAAAACTCACACTTACCCTACTGTCATCCCAATAAAACGGAGCCGTGCGAATAAAGAAATCCCCGACATGAACTATTCTCTAACCAACAAGGCAGCATTAATAGGCAATATAAGTAAAACACATCGATGCTCGTGTATATATACATACAAAAAAACAATATCATTGAAAACCACAAAGAAGGTACTCAATGAATTGGCAGAAGCCAGAGCAACAAGAGGACAGACCATTGAGGGCACGATAAGACACGACTGCAGATAAACATCAAACGTCACCGTCCTTTTGGTCTTTAAATAGATGTTGTTTATAGGGTCCACTGCCTGTCCGTTCATCGCACAATTAAAGAAGAAAGCATAGTGGCGAAATGTAAATGGGTCCTCCACCAAGCATGCAGTGCGTTGCAAAATGATAGGGTCATAACCTCTTTTGATAAACCTATTGGTAACCTATGATAAAAATAATATAGGCAAAACTACGTTGCTCGAGCGGTTACATGAAGTATTCTCGGGTGTCATGTACTCTATGTAAGTGTTATAATTAGTTTATTAGTGTGTGTCTGTGAGTGTTGATCCATTGGCTGCAAATGCGCATTGTCAAATAATATGTTTGGCTATTGCCACCTCTTTAAGAAATAGCCAGTTTTATTTTCGTGGACGATCGCGGTAGCTGAAATGCCTGGGGTCGAACCGATTAGTACGAATAATAGGAAATATTCGTGTGCGCATGCGCGAAAGGGATACTTCCTTTTCCTGTATCGGCAAAAGTTAAATTGTTATTAATTTACTTTCGCTATCGTTATCAATACACCAGTCCGTACAGTTATACACTACCTCGATGATTTTCTGTTTGGCGGCAGAAAAAACACTACCGAATGTGAGTGTATTATGATGCATTTTCACATGTGTATGCAAAGCTTAGGGGTGCCTATCGCAGAAGATAAAACCGAGGGTCCCAAAACACAGATTTGTTTCCTCGGTAGTGACATTGATTCTGCGGAAATGGTTATACGTATTCCCAAAGAAAAAATAGAGGAGATTATTGAAAAAAATCAAGAAATATTATCTAAAGAAAAACTACTTTAAGAATGATGCAATCCTTGATTGGAGTACTTAATTTTGCATGTAGGGCAATCCTACCGGGAAGACATTTTTGTAGACGGCTTATTGACTCAATGTGTGGCCTTACGAAACCGCATCACCATATCAGAATCAATAAAGGGATACGCCAAGATCTGGCCATGTGGTTAACATTTTTCAAACAATTTAACGGTATATCAGTTTTTTCATGACCGTTATTGGGTGTCTAATGCTGATGTCCAGCTGTATACAGATGGCGCGGCAGGAATTGGTCTGGGATTCGGAGCATATTTCGAGGGTAAATGGATATGTGCTACATGGCCCGCGGAATGGTTCAATTGCGGAATTACGGATGATATTACAGTACTGGAGTTCTTTCCCCTATTGGTGTCCTTACATATTTGGGGGGATAGATTACGCAATAAGAAGATCTTGTTTCGATGTGGCAATATGTCGGTGGTACAAATCATCAATTCAATGACCTCAAAATCGGTTTGAGTGATGATTCTTCTGAGAGCATTCACTTTAAGATGCTTGGATTTAAATATTGCGGTCAAATCGACCCATATAAGTGGGAAAATGAATGTTCTAACAGACAGTCTTTCTCGATTACAGATCAACAAATTCCACCAACTAGCACCGTGGGCAGAGCAAAACCCAGAGGAAATGCCCAACCATCTTTGGAAGCTATAAAGTCAGGAGCCAGAAGGCTCGTGATTGTAAGTATGGCTGCTAACACCCAGGGTGTTTATAAAAACGCGTTAACTTCTATTGCCAAATTCCGTAATCTATACAAATTGCCACAAGAATGGCCAATACCAAAATCACAAATTGTTTTATATATATCTTATTGCTTTGAGACTGGATACGCGCCGTCTAGTATAACAACTCATATATCCTGTATTAGCTGTTATCATAAAATAAATGATGTACCCGATCCAACAGACAATTTCATTGTTAAAAAACTGCTCGAAGGTTCTCGGCGGTTACGCCAACGAAAAGATACAAGAGCACCAATAAGTCTGCTGCAAAAAATATGTGATTCATTAAAGTATATTTGCTTTTCGGGGTATGAAACATTACTCTTCAGAGCAGTTTTTATGTTAGCGTATTTCGGTTAATTTCGAGTCGGAGAATTGGTATTCACAACATAAGTAGATTCAAACAGGCCATTAACGATTCATGACGTTCAGTTTGAAAAAGTTTTGGCGATACTTGTAACCGTACGAATTTCAAAAACAAATCAAAGTGGTAGGCCAGTTGTTTTGCGTATACCAACAAACAGTAAAAGTAACTGTTGCTGTGTAAAGGCATTGAATAAATATATAAATGTGAGACTTCAACAGGATGGTTTACTTTTTTGCCATTCGAATAAGTACCCGTTAACAAGAGGTCAATTGTCTGCAGTCCTAACAAAAGTCATTAAGTATTTAGGACTGCCGGCTGGCAAATATAAGAGCCATTCAGCAGGGCTACTACCTTAAGTATGGAAGGCGTCGATAGCGAAGATATAAAATTATTGGGCAGATGGGGATCGAATGCTTACAAAAGTTATATTAGATTGTAGTTGTTTAGATCACGAGGGAAAATTGCAGTACCCTCAGTAATCCGGCAATTAAGGCTACTATAATGTTTAGGCTACTTTTGGGCTAAAAGGTTCACATGTTTTATTGTTTGCCAGCAAAACTGATAATGAATTGTCATAATATTACAGATATATGGATAGTAGGCGATTCACTGGTGAGAAATGCTGGCGAGTGGGCATGGGAATTAGAGGATGAGAGTTTGGAGCTTGGTGAGGGAATACAAATATTTTGGTTTGTGACCGGTGGGATGAAACGGGAAGGTTTGTTACAAAATTTGCAATGTGAGAGGTTATTTAGGCGCAAACCGGCAATGCTAGTACTCCATATTGGAGGGAATAATATTGTCCAAGATAAAACGTTTTCTCTTATTAAAAAAATTGAAAAATATATTAAGTACATTTTTTCTACATTGGCGGGTTCAACCTCAGTTTGGACTGACATACTTCCACGATTATGCTGGCGGGGAGCGGAACCTAATGAAATACACATACTGGAAGAAAAGCGCAAACGTATTAATAGAGCCGCACGGACGGCTGTATGCAAGAACCCTGCCGGTCGCATTATAGTTCACAATATAAGAATGGCTGATGTCAGCTTGTTTAACAAACGTGATGGCACACATCTGACAAAAGAAGGCAATGATTTGCTATTAAATTCATTCAAAAAATCTATTGAAGCTTTTGTGGCCAACCCAAATCTCGTTAGATTGGATTGAATACATTATGACAGACTTTTGTCCGCTACAATTTGGGGACAAATTTAGGTTTTAATTTGCTGTGGCGTAATTCTACCGGACAAAGGTTCGGAGTGTCTCATCAGTATGTGTTCAATGGATTATCTCCCTTGCTCATGGCTTCACTGGGTTACATTGGTGATCATCCGGCTTCGGAGAGTATCCTTGTGACACATTTATCTAGTAAGTCAGGTCGTACAACTGGATTATCTCCCTTGACCAACGGCTTTACCAATGGTGATCATCCTGGTCCTGGAGGGTGTCCGGTCTATCGACATTATAATTCGTAGTATTATCGATTTAACAATTTCAAAATCATAGATTAGAGATTAGGGTGTTGCCCGTATCTATTGTGCATAACCCGTGTACTCTCTAATATTTGGGAGCTTACAATATAATTGTAAAGAGCAATAATTAAATGCATTAGCATTTATAAGCAGCAAGAGCAATAATTACATGTAAGCTAGCATTTATAATGAGCAAGAGCAATAAGCAGCAAGAGCAATAATTACATGTAAGCTAGCATTTATAAGTAAGAGCAATTGTTCCAGGCGGTACCAACCACAAAGCGATGTGAGATATGATTGCAATAGCAAGCTATGGCAGAGAATAAGGGATGAGACACTCCGACCTTGGGTTCGACAATATAAAGCTGCTGTGGCCATATTTTCCACATATAAAACATGCATTTGAAAGAAACATGCAAATTATATTATTTAACAGAACTGGTGTTGTTCATATTTATCCCTATTTAATAATATTTATTCTGGAGAGTGCATCGTAAAATAAACTTTATTAGATCAGTTATGTGCTAAAATAGCAGTTTTTAAGGAACGATCGTTCGGTAAATACGTTTCACTTGCAAATATTGGTGCTGGAAAGGTGCACCTTCTTGAAGTAAACAGTTTTTGTTATTAATGTCATCACCGAAATTATTTTTTGCGCTATATATCAGCAGAATGAATATGCTTCTTTTTTCCATTCTGCCAGAAAAACAGCAGAAGAGTAGAATGGAAAAGTGTCAAAGACACGCTGTCTTTTGTGCGCAAAAGGGTCGTGGCATAATACAAATGTTTTTGTTCTGATCTTCCTTATATAAAGTGCTTCTGTTCAGAGCTAGAGATCAGAAGAATGAAATTGTATGTCCAAGAGCTGCATTCCTCATATTCTGTATGCTTTCACATGCGTTGCTTTGGTGCTGGAAAGGTGCACCGCATTGAAATAAACATTATTGTTCGCGCAATATCAGCAGAATGAAATATTACGTCGAACAGGGAGGAGCGGCATTCTGCATTTTCTGTTTGCTTTCACATACAGGTGCTTTGGTGCTGAAAAGGTGCACTTCATTGAAATAAACATGTTTTTCATAAATAACATGTTAGGAATGACCACTATGATGTACATTTTAATACTAGATACACAACACATAATAATAACAACAATGATGTATTATGGATTGTACATGTATTTATTTGTATTGATGTGTATTTGATTAGAGACTACAGTACCAGGTTACACTATTCCATTCAGTTTATGTTATACAATGTGAAAATATACTAAGGATGTTTACATTGTTTATTTACAGAGCCTGGCTTATGTGGATTGAATGTGGTCTATCTGTTGTCAAATAACACAATAGGCAAATATTATATATATATATATCAAGGTGATCGGACTCATGTTTTGTTTGCACCACAGTCCCACCCCAACCCACCCAACCCACCACCCCACCAGATTACACATATTGTCTAAAACAAAATACTATTTTTCAAAATTTAGTGGAGTTATTGATTATATTTATGTGACATTCAGTTAGAAAAAAAAATCTAATAAAGTATATGCAATGTTTCTTACCGGAGAGACTTCTTAGATTAAGATCCGGTAAATAGATTTTATGTATATGCATATTTATTTTGACTATGGATTAACATGCTTGTAATACATTTCAAACGTGTTACCCTTGTTTAAACAATGTCAACAGTTACAGGGAAACAGAAGCTATTGAAGTTATCTATTTACACAATTATGTCATAAACTTTTTTAAATATATTCATGTACATGATATGCACATTCATTTCAATGCAATATACATAGTTATGATTACTTGGATCTGTAATGATATAAATGACATAAACACTGTGAGCAAACATTCGTAACGTAGTGTTATTTTACTGTAATGACATATCACCTAGTCGTTCCGTAATAATACATCTAGTACTGTTATATACGTTAAATGTAGGTCCCCTGCTTGTCATACATTTCTATTTACAAGCAAACTTACGTACATAGAGGATCTTAAACGAGTTCCCATTTCATATAAGATTGATGAAACGAGTTATGAATTATTTTAATTTTAACGAGCCTTAAAATAATTCATAACGAGTTTCATAAATCTTATATGGAATGGGAACGAGTTTAAGATCCTTTTTATCACATAACATTGCAATCAAATTAGTAAGAAATAATTCAGATTGACATAGAACCGCCACGACGTCAGACACACTTTAGCGCCAAAACGTCATAAAATATGTGAAGTCGTAACGTCGCGTCTCACACATAACGTTGTGTATAAAAGAGTTTACCTCTTTACAAAATAGCAGTTTACGCCAACTTTTTAACAAACAACAACAATGTTTTGTATAACGTGCGTTATTTTTATAAGCTGTCACAAATAATAAGTTTATGACTCAGATCTGGGTGAATTTGTAATAAATAAAATAGTTTCAGTTAATAAACTGGCTTAGTGTTGCAGGTTTATCTCAACCAATCAAAATCGTTCCAGGTTGTATTACACGTGTGTCATACAATAGAATATTAAATGGGTGTTCGACACTGCTAACAGGGGACATAATGTGATCAAATCAAACAATAAACAACTTGGATTGGGGTGACAGTTGGGCACAAATTATGAGTGGGGTGATAGGTGTGCACAGATTATGAGTGGGGTGATAGGTGGGCGCAGATTATGAGTGGGATGATAGGTGGGCGCAGATTAAGATTGGGGTGATAGGTGGTGATAGATGGCCACATATTATGAGTGGGGTGATAGATGGGTGATAGGTTGGCACAGATTATCAGTGGGGTGATGGGTGGGTGATATGTGGGCACAGATTATAAGTGTGTGATAGGTGGGTGATAGGTGGGAACAGATTATCAGTGGAGTGATAGGTGGGCACAGATTATGAGTGGGATGATGGGTGGGCACAGATTAATAGTGGGGTGATAGGTGGGCACAGAGTATGAGTGGGTGATAGGTGGATGATAGATGAGCACATATTATCAGTGGGGTGATAGGTGGACGTAAGGTGGGCACAGATTATGAGTGGGGTGATAGGTGGGCGCAGATTATGAGTTTGGTGATAGGTGGGCACAGATTATAAGTGGGGGGATTGGTGGGCGTAGATTATGAGTGGGGTGATAGGTTGGCGCAGATTATGAGTAGGGTGATATATGGGCACAGACTATGAGTGGGGTGATAGGTGGGAATAGATTATGAGTGGAATGATAGGTGGGCGCAGACTATGAATGGGGTAATATGGGGGCGATAGGTGGGCACAGATTATCAGTGGGGTGATATGTGGATGATAGGTGGGCACAGGTTATAAGTGATGTGATAGGTGGGTGAGAGGTGGGCACAGATGTTCAGTGGTGTAATAGGTGAGTGATAGGTGGGCAAATATTATGAGTGAGATGATAGGTGGGCACTTATTATGAGTGGGTGATAAGTGGGAACAGATTATGAGTGGGGTGATATGTTTGCAGATATTATGAGTGGGGTGATAGGTTTGCAGATAGTATGAGTGGGATGATAGGTTGGCACAGATTATGAGTGGGGTGATAGGTGGGCGCAGATTATGAATGGAGTGATAGGTGGGCACAGATTATGAGTGGGGTGATAGGTGGGCACATAGTATGAGTGCGGTGATAAGTGGGCACAGATTATGAGTGGGGTGATAGGCGGGTGATATGTGGGCACAGATTATGAGTGAAGTGATATGTGGGAGATAGGTGGGCACAGATTATGTGTGGAGTGATAAGTGGGAACATATTATGAGTGGGGTGATAGGTGGGCACAGCTTTTGAGTAGGGTGATAGGTCGTCACAGAATTATAGTAGTGGGATATGAGGACCTTATTAGGAGTGGGGTGATAGATGGGTGATAGGTGGGCACAGCTTATGAGTGGGGTGATAGGTGGGCACAGATTATGAGTGGGTGATAAGTGGGCCCAGCTTAATTGTGGGGTGATAGGGGGCACAGATTATGAGTGGGGTGATTGGCGGTGATAGCTGGGTGATAGGCGGGCGCAGATGATGAGTGGTGTGATGGTAGGGTACATATTATGAGTGGGGTAATTGGTGGGCACAGATTATTAGTGGGGTGATAGGTGGGCACATATTATGAGCAACGTGATAAGTGGGCACAGATTATGAGTGGGATGATAGTTGGGCGCAGATTATGAGCCGTGCGATAAGTGGGCTCAGATTAAGCGTGTGATGATAGATGGGCGCAGTTTATGAGTGGGGTGATAGGTGAGCACATATTTTAAGTGGGGTGATAGGTGGGTGCAAATTATGAGTGGGATGATAGGTGGGTGATAGGTGGGCACCGTTTATGAGTGGAGTGATATGTGTGTGATAAGTGGTCACATATTATGAGTTGGGTGATAGGTGGATGAAAGATTGGCACATATTATGAGTGGGGTGATAGGTGGGGAAAATTATGATTGGGGTGATAGGTGGGCACAGATTAATAGTGGGGAAATACGGGCACATAGTATGAGTGGGGCGATAGGTTGGTGATAGGTGGGAACAGATTATAAGTGGGTGATAGGTGGACACAGATTATGAGTGAGGTAATAGGTTGGCACATATTTTGGGTGGGGTGATAGGTGGGCACAGAATATGAGTGAGGTGATAGGTGGGCACAGATTATGAGTGGGGATAGATGGGCACAGATTATCAGTGGGGTGATAGGTGGGCACGGAATATGAGTGAGGTGATAGGTGGGCACGGAATAGGAGTGAGGTGACAGCTGGGGACAGAATATGAGTGGGGATAGATGGGCACAGATTTTGAGTGCAGTGATAGGTGGGCACAGATTATGAGTGGGAACAGGTACGCACATATTATGAATGTGGTGATAAATGGATACAGCTTAATAGTGGGGTGATAGGGGGCACATATTATGAGTGGGGTGATAAGTGGTTGATGGTTGGGTGATAGGCAGTCGAAGATGTTGAGTGGGGTGATGGTAGGGCATAGATTTTGAGTGTGGTGATAGGTGGGCGCAGATTAAGCGTGGGATTGCAGGTGGTTGATAGTTGGGCACAGATTATGAGTGGGGATAGGTGGACACATATTATGAGTGGGGTGATAGTTGGGCGCAGATTATGAGTGGGGCGATAGGTGGGCGCAGATTATGAGTGGGATGATAGGTGGGTGATAGGTGGGCACTGTTTAAGAGTGGGGTATAGGTGGTCACAGATTATGAGTGAGGTGATAGGTGGGTGATAGGTGGGCACTGTTTCAGAGTGGGGTATGGGTGGTCACAGATTATGAGTGAGGTGATAGGTGGGCACATATTATGAGTGAGGTAATAGGTGTGCACAGAATATGAGTGAGGTCATAGGTGGGCACAGAATATGAGTGGGGATAGGTGGGCACAGATTATGAGTGGGGTGATAGGTGGACGCAGATTATGAGTGGGGCGATAGGTGGGTGCAGATTATGAGTGGGGATAGGTGGGCACAGATTATGAGTGGGGATCGTTGGGCACAGAATATTAGTGACGTGATAGGTCGGCACAGAATATGAGTGAGGTGATAGGTGGGCACAGAATATGAGTGAGGTGATAGGTTGGCACAGAATATGAGTGAGGTGATAGGTGGGCACATATTATGAGTGAGGTAATAGGTGTGCACAGAATATGAGTGAGGTCATAGGTGGGCACAGAATATGAGTGGGGATAGGTGGACACAGATTATGAGTGGGGTGATAGGTGGACACAGATTATGAGTGGGGATAGTTTGGCACATATTATGAGTGTGGTGATATGTGGGTGATAGGTTGGCACCGTTTATGAGTGGGGTTATAGGTGGGATAAGATTATGAGTGAGGTGATAGGTGGGCACGGAATATGAGTGTGGTGATAGGTGGGCATATATTATGAGTGGGGTGATAGGTGGGCACAGAATATGAGTGAGGTGATATGTGGGCACATATTATGAGTGAAGTGATATGTTGGTACAGAATATGAGTGAGGTGATAGGTGGGCACAGAATATGAGTGGGGATAGGTGGGCAAAGGTTATGAGTGGGGTTATAGGTGGGCACAGAATATGAGTGACGTAATAGGTGGGCACAGAATATGAGTGAGGTGATAGGTGGGCACAGAATATGAGTGGGGATAGGTGGGCACAGATTATGAGTGGGGATAGGTGGGCACAGATTATAGTGGGGTTATAGGTTTGCACAGAATATGAGTGACGTGATAGGTGGGCACATAATATGAATGACGTGATAGGTGGGCACAGATTATGAGTGGAAAGAGGTGGGCACATATTATGAGTGGTGTGATAGGTGGGCACAGAATATGAGTGAGGTGATAGGTGGGCACATAATATGAGCGGGAAAACGTGGGCATAGATTATGAGTGGGGATAGGTGGGCACATTTTATGAGTGTGGTGATAGGTGGGCACAGAATATGAGTGAGGTGATAGGTGGGCGAAGAATATGAGTGGGGATAGGTGGGCACAGATTATGAGTGGGGATAGGTGGGCACAGATTATGAGTGGGGTTATAGGTGGGCACAGAATATGAGTGACGTGATAGGTGGGCACATAATATGTGTGAGGTGATAGGTGGGCACAGATTATGAGTGGAAAGAGTTGGGCACATATTATGAGTGGTGTGATAGGTGGGCACAGAATATGAGTGAGGTGATAGGTGGGCACAGCATATGAGTGGGGATAGGTGGACACATATTATGAGTGGGGTGATAGTTGGGCGCAGATTATGAGTGGGGCGATAGGTGGGCGCAGATTATGAGTGGGGATAGGTGGGCACAGATTATGAGTGGGGATCGTTGGGCACAGAATATGAGTGAAGTGATAGGTCGACACAGAATATGAGTGAGGTGATAGGTGGGCACATAATATGAGTGAGGTGATAGGTTGGCACAGAATATGAGTGATGTGATAGGTGGGCACAGATTATGAGTGGGGATAGGTGGGCACAGATTATAGTGTGGTTATAGGTTTGCACAGAATATGAGTGACGTGATAGGTGGGCACATAATATGAATGACGTGATAGGTGGGCACAGATTATGAGTGAAAAGAGGTGGGCACATATTATGAGTGGTGTGATAGGTGGGCACAGAATATGAGTGAGGTGATAGGTGGGCACATAATATGAGCGGGAAAACGTGGGCATAGATTATGATTGGGGATAGGTGGGCACATTTTATGAGTGAGGTGATAGGTGGGCACAGAATATGAGTGAGTTGATAGGTGGGCAAAGAATATGAGTGGGGATAGGTGGGCACAGATTATGAGTGGGGATAGGTGGGCACAAATTATGAGTGGGGTTATAGGTGGGCACAGAATATGAGTGACGTGATAGGTGGGCACAGAATATGTGTGAGGTGATAGGTGGGCACAGATTATGAGTGGAAAGAGTTGGGCACATATTATGAGAGTGGTGTGATAGGTGGGCACAGAATATGAGTGAGGTGATAGGTGGGCACAG
Source organism: Cyrtodaria siliqua (assembly GCA_037043455.1). Taxonomy (NCBI): domain Eukaryota; kingdom Metazoa; phylum Mollusca; class Bivalvia; order Adapedonta; family Hiatellidae; genus Cyrtodaria; species Cyrtodaria siliqua. The sequence goes on from JAWPHD010007266.1 coordinate 92,087, forward strand.
ACTATGAGTGGGGATAGGTGGGCACAGATTATGAGTGGAAAGAGTTGGGCACATATTATGAGTGGTGTGATAGGTGGGCACAGAATATGAGTGAGGTGATAGGTGGGCACAGAATATGAGTGGGGATAGGTGGACACATATTGGGTGATAGTTGGGCGCAGATTATGAGTGGGGCGATAGGTGGGCGCAGATTATGAGTGGGGATAGGTGGGCACAGATTATGAGTGGGGATCGGTGGGCACAGAATATGAGTGACGTGATAGGTCGGCACAGAATATGAGTGAGGTGATAGGTGGGCACAGAATATGAGTGAGGTGATAGGTTGACACAGAATATGAGTGAGGTGATAGGTGGGCATAGAATATGATTGGGAAAAGGCGGGCACAGATTATGAGTGGGCTGATAGGTGGATACAGATTATGAATGGGGATAGGTGGGAACATTTTATGAGTGTGGTGATTGGTGGGCATTTATTATGAGTGGGGTGATAGGTGGGCAGAGAATATGAGTGCGGTGACAGGTGGGCACAGAATATGAGTGGGAATAGGTGGGCACAGATTATGAGTGGGATGATAGGTGGACACAGATTATGAATTGGGATAGGTGGGCACATTTTATGAGTCTCGTGATAGGTGGGCACTTATTATGAATGTGGTGATAGGTGGGCACACATTATGAGTTGTGTGATAGTTGGGCGCAGATTATCAGTGGGGTGATAGGTAGGCGCAAATTATGAGTGGGGCGATAGGTGGGCGCAGATTATGAGTGGGATGATAGGTGGGTGATAGGTGGGCACCGTTTATTAGTGAGGTGATATGTGGGCACAGAATATGAATGAGGTGATAGGTTGGCACAGATTATGAGTGTGGTTATACGTGGGCACAGATTATGAGTGGGGTGATAGGACTGCACAGATTAAGAGTGGGGTGATAGGGGGTACAGATTATGAGTGGGATGATAGGTGGGCATATATTATGTGTTTTATGATAGGTGGGCACTGATTATGAGTGCAGTGATAGGTGGGCACATATTAATAGTGTGGTGATAGGTTGGTGATAGGTGGGCACATATTAATAGTGTGGTGATAGGTTGGTGATAGGTGGTCACATATTTCGAGTGGGGATTGTGCTTGGGGTGATAGGTGGGCGCAGATGATGAGTGGGGTGATAGGTGGGCGCATATTATGAGTGCGTTGATATGTTGTCGCTGATAATGAGTCTGGGTTGATAGGTGGCGCATATTATGAGTGAGGGTGATAGATGGGCGCAGATTATGAAAGGGGTGATTGGGGGCACAGATTATAAGTGGGGTGATAAGCGGGTGATAGATGGGCACAAATTATGAGTGGGTGATAGGTAGGCACACATTTTGAGTGGAGTAATAGGTCTGCGAAATTAAGAGTGGGATGATAGGTTGGTGATAGGTGGGCATAGATTATGAGTGGGGTGATAAGTGGGCACAAATTATGAGTGAGGATAGGTGGGCACATATTATTAGTGGGGTGATAGGTGGGCACATATTATGAGTGGGGTTATAGGTGGGCACAGAATATGAGTGAGGTGATAGGTGGGTACAGAATATGAGTGGGAATAGGTTGGCACAGATTATGAGTGGGGTGATAGGTGGACACAGATTATGAGTGGGGATAGGTGGGCACATATTATGAGTATGGTGATAGGTGGGCACATACTATGAGTGGGGTGATAGTTGGGCGCAGATTATGAGTGGGCGATAGGTTGGCACCGTTTAGGAGAGGGGTGATAGGTGGGCACAGATTTTGAGTGGGGATAGGTGGGCACAGATTATGAGTGGGGTTATATGTTGGTACAGAATATGAGTGAGGTGATAGATGGGCACAGAATATGAGTGGGGATAGGTGGGAACACATTATGAGTGGGGTTATAGATGGGCACAGAATATGAGTGAAGTGATAGGTGGGCACATATTATGAGTGAGGTGATAGGTAGGCCCAGCTTATGAGTGGGGTGATAGGTGGGCACATATTATGATTGGGGTGCATCTTCTTATGCTGTTCAACATTCCTGTAAAGTTTTGCGACTGTGGTTTTGTTTAGTAATGGAGAAGGGCGCGACACAAATGTTTCAGCCCTATTTTGACTAAGTCAAGGGCCATAACTCTGTGATTTTTGGTCCAAAATAAAAATGAAATCCAAGGTTTGCATCTTCACATGCTGGTCAACATTTCTGTAAAGTTTTGGCGACTGTGGGTTATACAGTAATGGACAAGGGCCCGACACAAGTTTTTCAGCCCCTATTTTGACTAAGTCGAGGGCCATAACTCTGTGGTTCTTTGTCCAAACCCAGGTGCGCGTAAAGTTTCGCGACCGTGGGTTAAAGAGTTATGGAGGATCGAGCGACGTACGTCCGGACGGACAAGTGCAAATTTATATGCCCCCACTTGGATAAGGGCATACAAAATATTTTCTACTTACAAAATACACAACGGTCAAACACAGTATCAATATTTACAATGCTAATTAGTATACAATCGCATGGTTCAATAAATTTAACAGTCAGAATCATAACTGTATGTGTTTCCGAAATCAATAGCTAACACGGAACACTGTTCTCGTCAGAGTGTCTATTTTTACGGTGCCAATATGTCCGCAACGTGCGGCTGTCAATGTTTCCGTGGACGTATTAGATCACACGTAAAAGTAAAATATGTTCGCATCAAGCTTATATGTCCGCGTCCAATTTATTTAATTAATTTACTTACATTGAAATAACTATTTCAGACTATGTTTGTAGGTAACGAAAACAGATCTGAATAAAATGAAGAAAAAAAAAATGAATAAAAGAAGAAAATCAGATTAAAATGAAAGCACTAAAAAAACAAGTATATAGTTATAAAATAACGTACTTTATGCCACTGATACATTTTTCACTATATATTTGAAAACCCGTTTATAGACAACTTCTTGAATTCTAATAAGTACGAACTGTGCACCTCTTGTAGCACTGTTCTTTGTATAGATATTAAACTAATTTTATATTGAGTCCCTTTCCGAATATTCAGACGGATGGCATCGAAGCCTTTAATAACACCTATTTAATAACATCTTTTTAATAACATCTTTTTAATAACACCTCCCAGTATCTGGCTGATATATTGAACATTGAAACAGTTTGTTTTCAACTATGGTTGCAATGCAATATATCCTCAAGAACTCAAAAAACTCATCACAGCCTATATTTCTGATCATGCTGGCATCTGTTTTCATTTTACATCTATATTAAAATGGACAAATTATAAACAAAATCTATGACAGGGGACATAATTTCAATATTGACATTGTATGTTGCTGACATATTGGAACATGTGCCCGTTTGGAGTGGAATCAAGTTGCTATCTCTGCTGTTAGTTCAAAGGGATAGACAGAGAATTGCATTTGAAAGAACGTTTTTATAACAAAAGTTTCACCGAAAATATTTTAAATATTGAGTTCTGCTCAACCCGTGGCTAGAGGGCGTGAACGGTTATGGCAAGCCAATTGTCCAATAATTACGTGAATCCAGGTTCACGCTCGTGAACCTAGGATAACGACCGAAATCCATAGTTCAATCGAGAAACCTAGTTTATCGAACGTAAACCTGGGTTCACGAGCGTGAACTATGGTTTGCGCCCGTTATCCTATGTTTTCTCTCGAAAATATAGGTTATGTTTTCGATAAACCTGGTTTTACGTTTGAAAACCTAGTTTATCGACCGTGAACCGTGAACCTGGGTTCACGTAATTATTGGACAATTGGCTTGCCATAAACGGTAGCAAGCAGTTTAAAACCGAGACTGCATTATTTGACATAATCGTGTTCGGCGATTACTAAATTTCCCCTTACATACTCTTTTATATATTACATTAGCGTTGCCTGTACAGCATGTACAGTGTGACCGTTAACTACATTTATCGTGTTCGGCGATTTCCAAATATCCCCTTTCATACTCGTTTTTTTATATTCTTGTATATTTTGATTATTCAAATAAACTCTAAACCTCTCACAGCTACAGTCATGGGCTCGAGTCGGTCACTCGGAGTATTTTTGTGAAAGGTATGTACGATAGTTGTTCTGATCTGCAATATGATTGGTTCCTTCGATTTGGCACGTGATCGTCATAACGAGTTAACATTTGGCATCTTTAACTGTGTCAAGAAGAGACACGTGTGCCATCTGGGCAATACGATAACTATTCAGCATTCCAGATGTACATCTGATACACTAAGTTGTTCCAACTAGACAATAACTTAACTAAAGATTTCGTAACAGATAACATATATTCTGCTCTCAAAATCATCCTCGTGCATGCTTGTGTGTTTAGGAATAGAGGATGCATACTCCGTTTTACAGGTGTTACTGATCAAGGTTTTATAATACATTATGTTATAATATAAGGCATTTTTCCTACCTCTCATATGCTGTGCTCTGGACTCCTTATTTCTTGCATACCGGACAACGATATCCGTCATTTTACCGGGGCTAGATATTTCCATCTCACCCTAGGATCGAGATAAAATGCACGCGCGCCAATATCCGGTATGCAAGAAAACATGCAACACGTTAGTAGCTGGCGTCGTCAACACATGTAACATGTCTCTGATATGCAAGAAAAATAATCCATCATGGGTATTCGGTTCAGATAGGAAATTCCAACCCTCGGTATAAGTGTTTTAATCGGAACCTCGGCAGAGCCTCTGTTCCGAATAAAACACTTATACCTCGGGTTGGAATTTCCTATCTTCACCGGATACCAATGAAAGATTCTTATAATCTATTCAACACAACGTGGAAAAGAAAATGAAAACAATATTGTTTGTAGAAGCATTTCTAGTTTTCAAACAACACGATAAACTGCAATTAATAAATAGTGTTCACACGCATGACCAAAACATTAAAACAAAAGGACGATATTTTATCGAAGAATTGTTGCGATAAGGACAATATAGGTAAAAATATGGAGTTTGAAATTCACACGATATGAATACTGATAAGTAACATAAACTGCAATACCATTGTTATAAATGATTAAATATAGCAGTTTGAATCACCTTAATAATTTATCAAGATAATACCAACGAAATAAACAAAGAAGACACAGTATCTAAAATCTATAGTCCTTTGTGAATCAAGTCAATATATTGTTCTTTGTGAATCAAGTAAAGACCTAAGTATATTAAAAGATATTTACAACATATATGAAGGTTTAATACGATTTTAACGAACAATAATATGTTACGATTAGAGTAAGCGGTATACTACACGTTAAACGGTATACGCGTACATTCATAAGCATTTAAACATATTTGAAATTCTTATAAACAGTCGAACACTGACAGGTACGTACTCCCCTAATTTATTCAAAACATGACAGAATATGTTTGCACGATTATAGTATACGGTTTACGCATAGTTTCATAACATAACTGCCACAGCTGAGATAAATTTGACGCAGAAAAGGTTCGAACTATGCACCTCAATAATAGTTGACCACTTACAGGGACGTCAGGGGACAAACTGGTATCAATCGGGGATGTCATTGTGTTTTTTTCATACTCATGTCAAAAGTCTATGGGTTATATAGAAATTGTTAAACATAACACGTGCAATTTAATAACAAATATGAGACAATATCACTCATCAGAAGTTTAAATGTCATTTCTTTTCCATGTCGCAGGAGGAATGTACGCATTGTGTTCGTAATATCATTGTAACATGATATGGCGCTGTTCAGACCATAAACAAACTGATATATATATCAGGGTTCAATCTGTTTCATCGATTACCTTCAAAAGGGTGAAGAAGACGTAATTTGACTATTTCATTTAACTAAATGTTGCCTAGTTTGTTAGAGGTTATGGTCTGGCGGGTATTTTATGTATATGTTTAATATTGAATGATAATGGCACATTGATAATACATATTAATTAGTAATATATTGCTAGCATAAACTCGTATGGAGAAAGTTCCTAGCATCACAGAGTTCACACTGACATGGCAATATGTGAGGTACTACCATTTGCGTATGCATGCTTCTTTGATGACACACACAGACAAGAACGTGCGCATTGACGCGCACACACAGACACATCCGGTGATGATGGTGGATGATTGTGAATTTGATGGAAATGAACGATGCTGGTGATGATGGCGGATGATTATAGATGATGGTGGCGGATGGTTGCGAATTTGATCGTTATGAATGATGATGGCTGATGATTGCGAATTTGATCGTTATGAATGATGATGGTGATGATGGCGGCTGATTGCGAATTTGATCGTTATGAATGATGATGGTTATGATGGCGGATGATTATGGATTTCATGGTAATGAATGATAATGGTGATGATGGCAGATGATTATGTATTTCATGGTAATGAATGATGATGATGATGATGGAGGATGATTATGGATTTCATGGTTATGAATGATGATGGTGATGATGGCGGATGATTATGGATTTCATGGTCATGAATGCTGATGGTGATGATGGCGGATGATTATGGATTTCATGGTTATGAATGATGATGGTGATGATAATGGGTTTGATGGTAATGAATGATTGTGATGATGGTGGATGATTGTGAATTTGATGGAAATGAATGATGATGGTGATGATGGCGGATGATTATGGATTTCATGTTAATGAATGATGATGGTGATGATGGAGGATGATTATGGATTTCATGTTTATGAATGATAATGGCGATGATCGCGGATGATTATAGACTTGACGATAATGAATGATGATTGTGATGATTATGGGTTTGATGGTAATGAATGATGATGGTGATAATGGCGGATGATTATGGATTTTATGATAATGAATGATGATGGTGATGACTATGGGTTTGATGGTAATGAATAATGTAGAGGTAAAAAATACTCATATCTCTGGATAAATACAGTAAAACATGCACTACAAAACGGATGTTCAGCTTTACTCACATATTTAGAAGAAACAAATAATGTAATATCAAATGAGATATAAAATGTACTTAGTACAGTACTTACCCAACAAGCGCACATTCAACACTGTTTTCCTGGCACAATCTTATACAATATACTATCCGGCAATGCGAGTGTGCAGTCAATTGATCAACACTCCAAGACAAACTAATTTCTAACAATTACACAGAGTACATACAACGGAGAATATGTAATTTAACCTAACGACCAACGTAGTAATGCCAGTGCTATGTATATCATAGGCTCCCCCAGCCGCGTTGCACACCACCAATGTTACGTTTATCATAGGCTCCTACCAGCCGCGTTGCACACCACCCGTACTAATGATTCGAATATGCACTATGGGCTACCGAGATACTGATTTATGATTTGAAATGTACAGGTGTATAATATCGATTGAAATTAGTCATAATTGCATACTGTGGATGTAATTTGATATATTGCATGAATAGATGCCTGCGTGATTATATCGCAAGTATAACCTTTCTTTGTTTCTAAAGACATTAGGTGTAAAACACATTGAGTTAGATTAGAGGATTTGCAACGTTAAAGGACTGACACATTAATGCGAAAATGAACACAGAGTTTGCAAAATACAGGAAATGTCACCAATAAGTTACAAATGCCGCCGAAATGTTGACAAATTTGACATTTGACCTCCAAGTGTGACTTTGACCTTTGAGATGTTTTTTTTTTTTTGTTTTTAATATTTTATTCAGACATCAAATGTATATCAGTTATCATATATAATTTACAGATAAGAAAAGGGGAGAATTAAAGGGAACATATATACTTTATTTAACACTTTACCACTCGCCAACTTTATAAAAGTATAAACAATAGACAAATATACAATATGAAAGCCTAATTGATCAACATATTTTGAACAATATTACATCTTGCTTTGATATGATTTGACTTCAGTATGGGGTACATGTATGTTGAGTATAATTCAAGATTTCTAAAACGTTTTAGTTCTTCGATAAAGATTGCGACATTAGGTAGACATTTTTTCAATCTGCATGAGTTAATATATTTTTTGTAAATAAGTAAACATATATATATTATAATATCTGAAATTGAAGAGCATTCTGGGTCAAAAATAATATTTTCGGGGTTCATTTCGACTGAGATTTCGCACTTGTCCCTTAATTGGTAAAATAAATATATTAAGACATTTTTTGACCACATGCAATCATAAAACAAATGAATCATTGTTTCTTTTGTGTTATTACAAAATGTACATAGTTCTGTTTCTGACAATCCGCATTTATATAGTCTCGCATTTGTAAACACAATTCTATGGAATATTTTGTATTGAAGGCTTTGAAGATATGCGTCATCAACTATACGGAAAGGTTGATTGTATAGAGTTTTCCAGCTATCTCTACTCAGAACCTTGTTAAAATCTGTGTTCCATTTTTGTTGCGAATTTGTAGGCAATTCTACTATAAGATTTAAAAAGTCTGGATCAAACATTTTATTTATCTGTTTTGCTTTTTTTAGTTTGTTTATGTTGTTATGTATCGGCTGTTCGGGTTTATTTTTATTTGTTATTATTGTTTTCCACTTTCTTGGAATTGCATTTACTAGTCCTAAATATGTCAAAAATGGAACATGTATATCGAATTTATCCGAGAAGTCTTCAAACGGTAAGAACATACAGTTTTCGTTTACTATATCGTTAACAAAAAATATTCATTTTTTACAAAATGCTTTATAAAACACCATATCATTGTTTATTTTAATATTTATATTATAAAATAGAGGTTCAGATAAAATTTCTTCCGGCGTTGAGGTACTTTTCTTATCAATAAGTGCCCAGGACCTCAAAACACTCTTCCAGAAACTGTTCATATGTTCTGCTACCATTAAAAGACCTTCTTTATGTAAATGCCATAACCTATATCCACCTATTTTCTCCAGATCATCTTAAATTAGGGTTTTCCATGGAGCAAATTTGTCTGGATCTAAAATCTTTTTAATCCAAGATAATTTTAGAGACTGACTGAACAATTTTTAATGTGTGGAAATGCTAGTCCTCCTTCTTCATGTGAGCTAACAACAACGTTTCTCTTAATGTTATCAGTTTTTCCACACCACAAAAATTTGAACATCATATTTTGAATTTCATTATATATATGATCTGGAGGATCAGGCAGAACATTTAAACATTGGATAATTATCGGGAGAACAAGTGTTTTGACTACCGTTGTTTTACCAATAATAGAGAGGTTTCTGAAAGACCAATCGTTAATTATTTTTTTCATTTTTTCTATTTTATTATAAAAAATTTGAATGACATAATTTTCGTTTTGTAAATTGTAATATATGCCTAATATTTTAAACGTTCCCTCATGGTTCCATATTACTTCTTTATAAGTCTGTACTACTTCTCTACTACCCTTCTTTGACCCAATCCATACAACTTGTGATTTTTCAAAATTAGCTTTTAACCCTGAACATAGTTGAAATTTATCTATTTTTTCAAGAGCTGAATTTAAAGATCTCTCATCGTCACTTAAAAATAATGAGGAATCATCTGCATACTGATTTATCAAATATTCGGAGTCCTTTATTTTTATTCCAATAACGTCATCCTGGTTTTTTAAAGCTGCACTTAAAAATTCTAAACATATTATAAATAGATATGGAGATAAGGGATCTCCTTGTCTCACGCCTCGGTGTATAGGAAAATACTCGGAGCAATGACCACTATTTAAAACACAGCTTGAAACATTATTGTATAAAGTGTTAGACCACTGCACTATTGATTCCCCAAAATTAAAGAAACGTAACGCTTTCTCAATAAAACACCATTCAAAGGAGTCAAATGCTTTTTCAAAATCTAAAAGAACTAGGATTCCAGGTATATTCTCTTCCTCACATTTTTCTATTACATCTAGAATAAGTCTAGTACATTCTCCTATGTCTATCTTTCATAAATCCTCACTGACTTTCCGATATTAATTTAGGAAGAATTGTTTTAAATCGACGTGCAATTGTGGCAGAAGCAATTTTTGTATCTACATTTAATAGTGAAATTGGTCTCCAATATTTCAAATAAAGTTTAGATTTACCGTCTTTAGGCAAACATGTTATAACTTCTTGTCTTTGTGTAACTGAAAGTGATTTAGAATAATAACTATCATTTATTGCATTAACGAGGAAATCCGCAATATCAATCCAGAAGAATTTATAAAACTCGACAGAAAAACCATCAGATCCCGGAGATTTATTATTTTTCATATCCTTTAACACATTCAAACATTCCTGTTTATTTAAGACCCCTTCTAATGTATCACTTTCCTCATTTGTTAATTGATTTAAGAATGGATTATTTATATTAAAAAAGTCAGATTCTTCTCTATGATTTGCAGATAGTAATCTGGAACTGTAAAGATTTTTATAGTGTAAATATTATTCCATTAAAATGTCCTTTATGTTGCTCGTTTCTGACCCATCATCTTTAACAATTTTCGGTATTAGTTTTTCTGCATATTGTCTTTTTTCTAAATTACAAAAATATTTAGTTGACTTTTCTCCTTCTACTTTCCATTTTGCTTTTGCCCTTAAAATAATCCCTTAATTTTTTCATCTCTTATTGTTTTTAATTCTACTGTTAATTGTTCTATTTCGTTTTCGACTGAAAGATCCCCATTTTCTAGTTTTGCGTATAATGCCTTTAATGTATTTTCAATATCCTGTTGTTTCGTGTCTTTTTTCTTTTTTATATAGGACGCATATGAAATAGTTTTACCCCTTATCATCAACTTTAACGTTTCCCAAAATAACTGGTCGCTAATATTAAATTTTAGTTTCCTGCACATTTTCCTCATTTTGAACTTTATATTGATCTACCGTTTCACTGATTGTCATGTTTACAATATTTATATACTCGGGATCTGTCAGTAAAGTGTTATTGAATTTCCATAAACCACGGCCCCTTGGCTGATCGATAAAAGTAAAAAATACTGATATAGGAGAATGGTCCGATTTATAACGTATGCCAATATTAGTATTCTCAACACACATTTGCAGATCAGATGAAATAATGAAATAATCTAAGCGTGCCATTTTATTGTAAGGACCCCTCCATGTATATCTATTTTCATTTTCATTTTCTATTCTCCAAACATCATGTAAGTCTAAAGTTTCGATATTGTTTACGATCATTTCGTTTGACTTTGTATTGTTTTTGTGTTTATAATTATATGTGTCAATCTCATAATTTAAGGGTACGTTTCAATCACCACCAATGACTATAGATGAGTTACCGAAACTTTCAATTAAATTAAAGAAATCTTGAAAAAACTTGTGTTTGTCCTCGCTAGGACCATATACTACAGATATTGTCATTCTCTGATCTTGAAAAGTTATATCTAGAATTATATAGTTACCGTTTGGATCTATAGTAGTATTATCGATTGTATAGCTAAAAGTATTTTTAAACAAAATTGAAGTGCCTCTACTAGCACTCGAGAAAGAACAAAATTTAGCCTCAAAACCCCATTCACTCCTCCATTGATTTTCTATTTCTTTTGTAGAATGCGTATCAACCAAAAATGTAACATCATACTCATCTCTACATCTTGAACAAATGTCTGTCCTTTTTATTTTATCGGAATACAAGCCCCTACAATTTAAACTTCCAAATTTGACATTACTCATTTAAAATAATAATCAATAAGTTGTTTGCGAGCAAGTATAAAGCGTTAATACATGGTTTACAATATAAACTAAGATAATGTAAAACGAATCCCCAAAATATACCAATATACACTATAACCTCCGACATTTTCTGAAATTTATCCTTCCGCAGTCTCATACTTCACGTATGTGTCTATAGACAAAAAACATTGTAACGGATCCATTTCGGTTGATATAATACACATTTAAATACAGACCAAATGCAAGACAGATTACAGCCTATTAATACAACCTATTACTCCTACGCGATCTTCAGAGCATGACGTTTCCTTGTATTGGGCTAATAACAATAACTAAATTAAAATCAGAAATTATATTATGCTATTATTCGAGCTTATTTCTTTATCTTTTTCTCTAATCGCGCAGTACCAAAACTGTATATTGTGGTGTCATGCTCAAAAGAGTGCGTCGGCTATATAACGAAATTACGTACTTTAAAAGAGAGAGAGAGAGAGAGAGAGAGAGAGAGAGAGAGAGAGAGGACATATTCAATAAAAACACCCTTCTTAATCTTAGCATATTTTGAAACAAAAACAGTTCGCCACACCCAGATACCCTAAATAAAACGCGTTATTTCACATATCATGTGATGCCGCTAAATAGGTACACACATATAATCAAACTATTTATTAATAACCACTTTGCCTACTATAAAACGAAAACAGCCAGTGCTCCACGCCCAGATAACTACCACGAATAACCTTTGAGATATTGACCAAATTTTTGAACACGACACACATTCTCATTATGGTTAACATAAGTGTGAAGTTACAGGGAAATCCCTTTAGTTCTTTATGGCTGAGACAGGATTGTTTCGGACGTAATTGCTTAAGACGGAAGACAAACGAACGAATGAACGAACGAACGGACAAACAGACGGGCGGTTCGATTACTATATGCATCCTTTCGGGAGCATAAACATCTCCACATATCAATCTAGATAGTACGGAGGACAAGAAATAGTCAAATAAATCCATATACAGTTTTTTTTTTTTTAATGTTATTGTGTTCAAAACACAAAATGAGTTTCCCATTACAAGCACTACTAAAGGATTAGAGTGATGGCAACAAAGGATGTATGGACTGTTTGTTATTGATAAAATAGTTTATATATTTTGGTTCGTTAACACTCTATCTCCTTAATGTTTAATTTGATCATCACCAATATTTTGCAGAATGTTAATTGTTAGAAAACAAGACATATCTGCCAGGAAACAGCAGAGTTATGGCTACAGAATTATTTAAAAAATCTATATTGTACTACTTTAACACATTAGCACTGTCATGTTTCATCTGATTTTTTTTTATCAAACTTGGTCAAAGTGTTGTTATCAATGAAGGCTTAAAGGACCAGCCAAATTTAAAAAGAAACATAAGACTTATGACCCATGATTAAGTAAAAACTGCTATGTTTGCTTTATTACACCCTTGCTGACCCTTCACAGCTACCTCCCTTGATCGAATCAACCCGCAGTAGACCGCGTCGATGCCCACGTTGGCACCGCGATTACATTACGAATGAATGACAGTTTCTGATAAATCGGGCGAGGACGTCGGGCTATATTGTTTATTTATATTATACATTTTTTTTGTTGTTGCCATGGTGAAGTCCAACCCGTTTATATTGTAATAAGATTGTTTTAAATGTATTTTGCCTATTTTGGCTACACAATGTAAACGGGGCGTTTTTACTTTTCTTTCCCGTACGCCTTTTTCCACATGGGTTTCTGCAAGATTTTCATGACAAAAAAATAATAATAAAATAATATAAAAAATAAATAAATGAAAAATGAAAATAATAAAAAAAATGAATAAATAAAAATAAGTGTACAGGTCTCCAGAACTGGTAAATTTGACGGTAGTTTATAGATGCGCTATGATTGGAATAAGAGTCACAATATAGAATAGTTTCGATACTAAAGTGACCACGTTATGGAAATTCCCTACCACGTACATGTATACGACATTTTGCTATGGTATGTCTTAATGCCATAATTGGGAAGTTTCCGGTGCAAGTTAACAACTATTACACATATTACACAGACTACTACAGGCTTCGTAGTACATTTCTACAATGACTGGATAGGACTGAATGGATCTTGTGATGTTACATTAAAGGACCAGTTTTCTTCAATAATTGAATTTTACAACATGGACGTATTTAACCATTATCTACATCGTTTAAAATTACACCTTGGTAGATGGAGTCCATTTTTACAACGGTCCTAGAACTATATATAAACGTAGATGGAGTCCTGTTTTACAACGATCCTAGAACTTCAGCTATACTTTTCCATCTAAAAGTATACAAATACAGTATGCAGAATATTATATATCATCAAGTTCAGTGAACAGTAATTAAGTACGTGTGATGTAACTACAGGGAATATCTACTCGTTTCAATTATATTGGACACTGAAGAGATGGTGTATCGTGCTGAATTATATTAACCAAATATGTGCCTTACATCTTTCTGATTCATAGACGCTTTACGCTTACTACCGCATATATACGTCACGGGACATAGTTTCATCAGACGTTTATCAGAACGTTTTCAACTCGACAAGCCTCCGATTCGGAAAAACTACAATCTGACTGGTGTTGAAATATTTCAAACATTCGTATTGGTGGAGCTACTGTGAACACTTTGTTAAGACACAATGTAATGGACAGGCTTAGAATCTTCCGTCCTACAATCGTCGCTATCCATATTGGCGAAAATGACATTGATTGTACAAACTTTGATTTAGATATATTTGTGCTTAATATAGAGACACTCATACAAACATTAGTACAAAATGATGTGAAAGGTATAGTGTCATCAGATGTATCTGGACAATAGGTTCACTATATGAGCTTAATATTCATTAACATTATTACTTTATTCTGACTCTGCATCACCCTGTTACCACAGCCTGGCACAGGGTAAGAATAATCGAGGTGTTTACTTATTTACATGGCCTGCCATTTCTTGAAAAAGAATTAGGCCGACCATATCCTATTATTTTACATGGCCTTCCATTTTCTTTAGCAAAGGGAAAATAGAGTAAACACTAATTGATTCGCTTTTTTTGCAAATTCTGTGGCGTTTGTGGATTCCGTTATCGCTATTCGTGTAATTTGTCATTCACCATTTGTAAAGTTTAAACGCTGGTATTGAATGGCATGGTCTTTGTAACACGCTTTTTTGTATTTGCCATTCACTACCTGCATTTAAAACCGCATAAACGCTGACAAAATGTAAAAAAAAGTGAATCAATTCTTTAAAATATTTAATTAAAATACATTCAAACCTCGTATTGAAAAGTTGAACTGAGCAAGTCGACTATATTGAAACATTAAAGATACATTAGCCGTAACTTGTAGCTTACGTTGACAAACATTACACAACTAACAGTATTTAATATTTACTGAATGGAAATAAGAATTGTTTGATGGAATTCAATAGCGTCAAAACAGTACCAATTCGTGGAATTGTAACTCCAAGCACAAACTAAATTTACACTTGCGAGTAAGATAAATGCGTTCCCAATTGAGCTATACGGGAAAGCTATGTGAACAGTTTTTACTGTAATCAAAACCTAATTCGCTATTCTCACGTTTCCATGTAACACCTTTCACTGAATACAAACCAGACAGTTATTTGCTTATACTCAAAATATACTTAACTTAGGACAGTGCCCCTTTATAAAGAACTTCAACATACACAAGTTAATTTTTCAAATTTTAAAAAAAAAAAAAATGGTAAAACATTTCAGTCAATTAATTGTATGTTCAACAGAGTCAATAAAATAATACATCTGTTTACTGACTCTGACTGTTACCCCACCGACTCCCTTAAAGGGACACACGGCAATCTTCTCTTTTTTTGAACTCACGGCGTCCCCTAAGTTTTTCTATAACTTGCATTTGTTCAATCATTAATGTTAATTACATGAATATTATAAAGAAAAGTGTTTGGATGCTGTTAACTGTTGATAATATATCACTAATAAATACAGTAGCAGTGTTTCATTTTGCTGCGCATCCCGAGTCAACTGACTCACACCTTTTTTTTGGAGGACCCATCATTTCAAAATATTTGCATCCCATGGGATGCATCGTTTGAAATCTGAAAACTGAATTTAAGAAAATCTAAAATAGGTTAATCTACACGGTAACTGAATCTAAAGGAGAAACAACATTTAAAATAAGGAAAATCAAAATCAATTGACCTAGCCTATATTCTAGTCCTTTTAATTTCTGTTTTGATCTTTCGACAAACTGTTGTCAACACCGTCATGGAACCCATTAATTTTCATTGGAACTCATTTTTCTAATTTATGTGAGTTCTAGGGACTCATTCAGGCTGAATTCATAATGAAACACTGCAGTAGAATGGTAGATTAAGAAGAAAAAGTAAAAGCTCAAACACTTCATTTAATTAAATGCAAGCAGGTTTAATGTCAAAATAACACTGGATAAATAAATCCAGACGCTATAATTTCAATGCTTGAAAAACGCTTCAAGATTGCCATGTTTCCCTTTAAAACACTGGTGGCTCCTTGTTTTATTGGGGATTAAAAACAATCTCAATAATCCTAACTTTATGATATTTGGGTTTAACTTCTCTTTAAAACACTGGTGGCTCCTTGTTTTATTGGGGATTAAAAAAAATCTGAATTATCCTGACTTAATGAAATCTGAGTTTAACTTTGAAAATTAAATAAAGTAAAAAGCCGAAATACCCAAAGGTGTCCGATGAATGGATGGTAAATCTTACCTAATTAGTGCATTTTCTTTATTTTTCAGACAAGTTGCTGCCATTTTCACAATTTTATGGTTACGGTATACAACTAATGGAGCCAAGTGATGACAAATAATTTCAATGGATTATCTTGAACTACATCATCATGAAGAATGACATGATGCTTATTACACAAAAAAAAATTCACCGGATTATCGGTTTTCCTCCTGCATAAATACCACTTTCATCCTTGCCATTGAAAGTGATGTGAAAGAAAGTAGAGTTGCTTGTTTCGTACTCAATAAAAAACAACATCCATTTAGAAGTTGAAGAAATACATATTTTATTGAACATAACCATAACCATACATAACCAAGCATACATGTCGATGATGAGCTAATGTTATAAAAAAGTTCCCCAATTGATTTAGGAAAAAAAATGGAGCGTATGTGTGACAAGTATTAAGTATAAAAAGTTTAAATGCATTTAATTGACCGTGGTGTACATAAATAGTATTAAAAATAATTTATAAAATGAATGTTTTACCGTTGTTTTTTTTTCTCATTTGTATGAAACATCACACTAAAATTTCCAATTGTGATGGGATGTGTTATGGTCCCAACTTGACAAAGAATAGAAAGAAAACATTGTCTGGCGTCCGGCACACCTTGATTGTTTAAAACTCGCGGCGTCCAGTTAGTTTTTCTACATAACTTGCATTTGTTCAATCATTAATATCAGTGTTTTTTTTATATTTTTTTTATATTTTCCTTATATAAGTGGTACCGAAAAACGGTACCATTCCCAAATTGCTTTTGTGTGATAGTGAACAATTCCCAATTTAAGGCAAATGACGCGAGTTTTCCTAATTGAATGGGTACCGGTACCATTCCCAAAAGGGTGAAAAAATTCACTAGTTATGAGAATAGCATTAAGCAAATTGTTGTTTGAATATTTTTGACTTGATGATAGTGCAGTAGGAGGCTAAAGGAGATCCTAGCGCTAGCCTAGTGTACCAATAATATATTTAAACCTATGGTAGAATAACGAAGCAAAAATAAAAACTCAAAATTGTATTCAATGTATACAAGCATGATTATACTGGATTATAAATCGAGAGTAATGCTTGATAAAAACTTCAAGATTGACATGTGTTCCTTTAACCTGCAACCTAACTTTGAAAAGCATGTTTCATCATCTAACTTGCATGACCTATTTATCGTAATTCACTAGTGTAATCAATATGCAAATGAAGGCCAAAATGACCAGTTTTATCCGTTCATCTTGGTTTGCAATCGGAATTGCCGCGTCGATTTTTGTTGCCATTAAACATGACTTGATAATGTCATGTCATATATATATATATATATATATAAGCCACTACATTAATACATGTATCCAGTTCTTCCTTGTCAAGTTATTTTCTTCAGTACTACTGACATGTCCAATAACTCTGCCGAAATTCATTTGGCAGAGTTATGCCCCATTTCATAAAACTTTAACCTCAACCTAACCTAATCCATAACTTGTCAAAATATAAGCCATGACACATTATACATATCTTCCTTATTAGTTATTCAATGCAGAGTTATACCCCTTCTCGTATCTACTTGCGTAACATGGCAGACGCTTAGAGATCACTTTTTCGTCCGGCGCACAATAACATGCAACCTAACCTTGGTCATAACTTATTTTACCTATGTTTGTAAAACATTACACACATCTTCATCTTTCCCTAGGAGATGTTTTTACACATGTCCAATAACTCTGACTTTCATTTTAGCATAGGTATGCCACTTTTCATAAAATGTTAACCTGCAATCTAACCTAACTCGTAACTTGGAAAAATACTGGCCTATGGTCATAACACGTTATACAGTTCTTCCTTATAAATTATCCATTACAGAGGCATGCCTCTTTTCATCAATTTAAAAATCTGCTCCATAGTTCATGAAAGATTGCAATCCTTGTCTTCAAGCTTTTTAAGTTAGAGTGTCTTTGCTGAAGTACATGTAAGCATATGGCAGGCAAAACAAGTGTTCCATGGAACACTCTTCTAGTATTAAAACTTGAGTAATTTAAAGATGAAAATGTTTGGTCTGGAAATCTCAAACACTCGGCTTTTTAGTTTGCTAAATCATAACTATTAGTTTAAAGGGGGTTATGTTTTGTGTTTGACTGTCCTCCTTGAATGTTACTTTCCCTGTCCGATCTTTCTATATTTCTTTATATTGATATCAGTTGCACATCCAATTCAAATAAAGTACTATGTTCACAAAACAAGAAAATATAAGTGTTTCTGCTCCATAATGTATGAAGGGTTGCACCCTCTGACCTCCGTGTTACTGTGGCTACAATGGACACAGGTCACCAAGTGAGCGGGCCCTTTTACTGAAGTCACATTTCAGATAAAATGAGGTATTACAATTAAATGGAGCGTACTGTCTTTGCCCTGGGAGACTGTTTAAGTACATTGCCAGTTTTATTAAACATGACATATATGTAAACGTTTGCGCACCAGTGACCTCCGAGAGCAACTGTGTTCACCCTGGCAACATGTGTCTCCAATGAACCTTAACAATTGTATTATCCAAAAACCGAGTACATAACGAGTACCGTTATATCAAAAAAAATATCATGCTCTTGTTATTTTAAAACTCCCATCTGAAATTAGTGTTTACTCTACTTTTTATACCAATCAGTATTCCGTATTTTAAATACTTGCACCAATTATTCATGGAGCTTTTACTATCATCGCTCTTCACGATTAAGAGTTTGACCTATATAGGGTCTACAAACTTTTGGAAAACACTAAGTCGGATAGAGGCTATGAAGAGAAATCGTCACCATTCAGAAATCGAAAGAAATCGAAAGGAAGGTAGCGAAGGGACCGACGACAGCAAAACTATATTTGGGGTAATACTGAAGTATCCCCGCTTGATGTATTTTGCACAAACTAGACAAAACATGTCATTTAAAATGAAAGGAAGACCTGTGTACATCTCACAAGCCCACGCGTATTCTAATGGCGAACTGAATTTATTTTGCTACTTCCCGTTGACTGTTCGCATAACTGTCAAGACCCAGTGGATGTCAAGAGTGATATGAGGTTCCAAGAGGCGGTTGTTCCTTGGGTTGGGAGGTCAAGGTTGGCGGGGCGTAGGATGTCCGAGATGGTCTGTGGTATAATTTAATAGAATTTATTTGTCACAAATAATTATTTATCTTATTTTTAACACACATTTAAACAGACATGTCAACGTCAAAGCAAAAAGAAATTTAGCATATTGGGTGGAGAAATTGAATGCGTGAACTGCATTTTATAAAAAGAAGTCGGCAACAAAAAAAATAAGGCAACAATTCAGAACGCGTGAGAACATAAAACGTATGCGTGTGAGCGTTATTAATACAAAAATGTGTGTCTGACGCTCAATGGCTAATGCGTTAGACTTGACGTATGTGTTTTCCGAAATGTACGATTGGTAACCTAACGGACCCCTTCCTATAAGTGGACACTCTCCTATAATTGCAATCCCACTGGTTGTCTACTTGTTTACAAGTGAGAAGGTGCCGATGCTTACGGATGGTAGGAGGTATAAAGTACTGGTTCTACTCAGGACACACACATAGCAAAAGAAACAAAAAACGACTGTCATATATAGCCTAAAATGTGCTGAATGAAAATGACGTATACACCATTCAACCAACCATCAACCTATAACTGGAAAATGTGTCCATTGGACACGGATGCCCCGTTTTAGCACTGTCTGTCACCGATACACCAGAATCAATAGTGTGTAAGTAGGTCAAGCTCATTCTCATTGACATTTTTAGTATGAACATGTTTTTCCATGCCATTTGAAAGTTGTGTGATTTACTAAATGAGAAATCAATCGACCAGACAAGGGTAACGCTATATGCCATGTCCGCTTTCTCGGAGGGGTATCCAAACAAGGACGACCTTAACACAAGAGTAACACTGGATCCGAGACTGAGTCTCAGTTGAGACACGATTGTTTTACCACATGTTTTATTTCATTGGGTTCATTCTTAGACCCACTTTTGTGTGATTAGACATTCAGGTATTCAGGGCAGAGTTTCATGGTAGCGGGTAGGCTAGATTGTTTTTTTTTAAAGCCTGTAATTTATTTGAGTCAAAGGCCTCGGTAATACAGCGGATACGTTGTTGCACCTTAAAGTTGGGCTCGACTCCTGGTGATGGCATGTCTGATGGGAATATTTATCTCTATCTCATCTCCATCTGAGGTTGTTGTTCCAATCAATAGACGCATAGTTCATATTGTTTGAGTCTATAATCCAAATGACCTTACACACTTTCAGTCATATGTAAATCCATAACCATTTTTTGGGTTGGAGAAGGCGGTTGGGTGGGGGTGGGTGCGGTCGGAGGGATAATAGCCTTTGGTATTTTTTTAAAGGGCTCCCCGACCAAAAACAACCAAACATATATAAGCACAGACATCCTTGAGAATTGAGATGACAAAAATTGTCCACGTACATCTTTTCACCCTGTGAAACTTTTAAAAACCCATGTGACGTCACATTTCTAGTAACTTGTGGTGTTGGAATGTGGACTTCGGGAAAACACGGTATTGTGACTGTTGCAATGTTTTTAATAAAATTAAAATACTGCTAGAGAAAGGATTAAACTCATCGTTCATGTTCTTGTATTTTGTCTCGCTGTTAAAATCTCCATAAAAATTGAATTACAAAATAAAAATAACTGAAGTCGATCGATAAACAGCCGACATTTTCCTATTTCACTGCTTTTTTGTCGGAGATAATTTTTACAATAACACAAGATAGACGACACATTTTTTAAAAAGTAGAATATGAATATAATGGTTATTTTATAAGCAAATGGCTTGTATAAACTCTTTATGAATTTTAATAATAATAAAGCGACTGTAAAGTGTTTTATTGAAAGCACCCGATTGAAATAAATCTCATTATTTTCGCAAATTGTATAGACGGTCATGAAACGTTCTTTTGAGTAGAAAATTTTAATGATATTTTGCAGGCTTGTAGAGGAAGATTTTTTCTTGACGTTATTCCTTTCTCCTTTTTTTCTAGTTATAAAAACAAATTGTAATTATCAATTTGATTAAAAGCTGAAATTTCACTTAAATTTTCGAAACAGTCGGCGATTTGTAAATGCCTAGAAATTGTGATTTTAATAAAACAGAATAGACAAAACACGTAAAAACTGAAAAGCCACTGTGTAACAAACGAATACATGTATTTGCTTATGTGAGTCAGCTTTGTACATTGTCAGCTAAATACAATTTACATCACTGCTGTCATTTTGACCGGCTTCCTGAAATCTGCTCAAAACGCAGTTTGTTTACGTTTTTTTGCGCGTGATGTTTTTAGGTAAATATCCCTCCGCGACGGCTTGTCGCACCCACAGCAGTTGTTAACACATTATAGTAGGGAGATATTTTCTCAGGATAGGGTGATTAGGGTGATTGACCGTGACCGTGATGACCTACAACCCTAAATGCACCGACGAAGGTTAATGAGTGTTGATGTTTCGGAGTTATCGTGTCAAGTAGTAGTCCATATGTAGTAATGGTGAATTTGACATTTAAAATACTAACACAGAAGCATGATGATTCCTCCTTTCATCAATGATAGTTGCATGAATGTTATTGGGTGTTATACCCATGGAATTACAGCTTGAAATATGTATGTCCGTATGAGGTCATGATGACTGAGCTTTGAACCACTGACCCAAGAGCACTAGTGAGTCTATTTTGACCAATGGTTACGTATGTGTGCCAATGAAGGTTCATGAGCGTAAGTTTCATATTTGCTGAGTTATTGTTAGGATTGTTTAGTTCCACACATTAACCCTATCAACCGGTAATATAGCGACCTTAATCGTACCAGGTTTCCTCCCCTTACCAAGGGCAAGATACGTGTGAAGTGTAGTGATGGAGGATGTTACCCATTCGAAGTTATCACCCGGAATGAATTATCTTAGTTGTGATCATGGTGACTTTGACCTTTAACCATTCTACCGATTTGTATTTTATAATATTTTATTAGTTGTGTTGTGAAATGTTTTTCATTTTACTAAATGGCTTTAAATTTAATCGTATTGTTTTAAACTTTACACCGTGTCATTTCATCTAAAATCGTATTAAATCACTTACTTACGGACGATCAGATCAATATGTACTGGTGAAAAAAATTGTGCATTATTTGACAAAAGCACCAAACTTTGCACATAGCTAGCAATACCATACTGAAAAGATTTGGCTATAAACCCACGTCAGATTTTTCAAAATGGCCGCCATTTTCATGATAATATATACGTAATAAATAATCAATTGAACCTATATGTATCGGGTTGTAACACAATATATTATAGCAATCACAGCAAATTTTCACAAAATAATAGACAAAGGGTCATGACATATTATCTGGGTATATTTTAGTTCAAAATGGTTACCAAAACATGTTGAAAATAGCAAAAAGTGTAATTTGTTTACTAGTTGTTTGTTAGAAAGTAATTAATATGTTAAGAGGTTTTCACTCTGTTTTCTTGACATCGTATTTGTTTGTCAATATTGCAATAAAGAGGCTCCCTATGGTTAAGGAATTAAGGGATTTACACGTTTAAATCAAATTTTGCTTCGGATTGACTCTACGTTTTCTAAAGCGTTATGACATTTCTGAAGGATACTAAAATAATCTTCTTACAAGAAACTGTCAGTTTATTATAAAATATATGTAATATAACTTATCTGACTTGGTAAACCTTATCCAGACAAAACAAATAAACCAAAGCCGAACGCAAAAACATTTTATGCTAAAGTAGTTGCCGAGCAGAAACAATGGAATTGGCTTGAAACCCAATGTGAAGATCATAATGGTATTTTGCGTTGGTGCCTCCATATTTAAAATGGAAGCACTTATGGCATCGGAGTTTTCTTTGAGTACTATAGATGGACCAGTGCCCTTGTGGCAAATGTAAACTTAGCTGAAAAGTTGTAGATTCCTTTCTGAAATAAACACCTGTATCAGGGAATGCTCATCAAGTGAATCCCATACTTGTGGTGAACCGGGCTTACAGATATTTCACTGAAAGTGTGAGCAAGGCATGCCGACCATTGAGTATTGCACATGACGGTCATAAAGAGAAACAAAAAGTTCGCAATTGCAGTTACACTTTAAATCTTAGTCACCTATGTGTGTGTGTGAGATAAACTTCATTAGTGTTGTCTCATCAATGCCCATTGAACTACCTCAGAAACAGTAACTAAGACCAAAACGGAAGATGGAGGTACAGTAGGTGCTGAAAACACATCGCAGCTTGATGGTCTCTGAACCAGATATGGCCTGAATTATCTGTTAATTTCAGTTATTGCAATAATTGATCAGGCGCTGCCAAAGATGAGACTCCGATCTTTGCCATCATGAATAAGTTAAATATGTTCATACTAGTAAAGAAATATAAAAAGATCGGACAGGGAAAGTAGCATTCAAGGAGGACAGTAAACCACAAAACACAGCAACAAACACGCAAACAGACAAACAAGAAGGCAAAAGCAATAATAAATGCAAACGACATCACAAACACAAAAAGTGTTGACAATAGGGCTACCGCCTTGGAACGGTCAGTGGCAAAGTAGGCCACTGGGGGTTTAAACCGGTTCTAGGGTGCACCAAACCTCACACTTACCCTACTGTCATCCCATTAAAACAGGACAGTGTAAATAAAGAAATCCCCGCCATGATCTAATCTCTAAACAACAGGTTGGATGACACAGTAGGGGAATTAGCAAAGATCTATTCAAGGACAATATTGAGGATTTACTGGTGCCTGACTTACATTACATAGAAGACTCTCGTGTGACAGAAATTGCTCAACAAATAGGTAAAGTACGTCATGCAAAGCATGACACGTTTGTAACTGAGCTTATAGAAGACATAACCAAGTCACTTTTGAAACTGATAAACCAGAGCACGTCTTTCCTTAATGATCACCAACTTACAAAATATTCTATAACTTGCTTTCTCCTCTCGCATATATATGTATCATCTAAGGTTTGGATTAAGGTTCATCTGGTGTCTCACCAGCCCTTTCTTATTTTGGAAAACTTATTTTGATTTTAAGCAGACTATACGAGCTCCTTTACAAAGCCGTTTTATGCATGCAAAACAATAGTAAAAGAGTATGAGAGTGGACCGAACACGACACATATGAAGTATGATTAGCGGTTCATTTACACGTTGTTGAATATCACTTGAAGAAAGTTTAATAGGGGATACATCAGCCATGATGAATATATATATATATAAACCTGAAAGAGAGGCAGCCATCATGCAAAACAAAAGCAGAGCTCTGGTTACCTGACTCAGTAATAGGTTGCGACAGAAGAGAAACTAACACGTTCAATGGAACAGAGATGAAGATGTGCTTTGTATCAGACAAAGAGAGTAGGATGCAGACTGATCTCCATCAATTCACTAAAAGGTTGATACAGTGCGTGTGTTGCATGTGGCATATTATGCCAAACAAGACTTCACGAAACTTATGAAATATACAGTAGGCAAAGACGTTGTAGTACATGTTATACCAATGGTACAGTAAATCCTGTTAGATGAGTTAGTTAGGTTATGGGTTAGTTTTATGAATCACTTTAGGTGCTTCGTTACACATTGTATTGCTTAATCATTAGGTCATATAAACCAAGACGCATAGTTGCTTTTCACACTTACTAGATGTAATGAAATATCTTCATTTGCTGAAAGAGGTAAAACCTGAGTTTGGAAAACCTGGAAATACAATGTTCAGGTTGCACAAGCTTTCCAATTCCAACAGTTGTGCTACTTGGAAAATGTTTTCCTTATGTATGACAGAGAAAGTACATGTACATGTTACAAAGACTTGTTGACATTCAATGGTTCCAAGATCCAACAAGTCCATGTCACCAATTGCAGCAGCTCGTATCAAGCACACCTGTCGAGTTGTTTAACAGACTGGACATTTGTTGGAGACGTGGCCTTTAGGTCCACCTCTGAAATGCCTACATCCGGTGACTGAAGGGTGTAAGAGGGTATGTTGGGGTCATTCTCGATAACACTGCCACTGGCCTTAGTGTTTACAAGGAATGTATTAAATGTAGATGTCAAAGAGACAAGTGTGTGACAAACGATGTGTCAAAACAGGAATGATGTATATAGCCTTTTGAAAATGGGATATTGTGACTGTTTAAGAAAAATTGCACTCTTCAGATCATGGATCAGTAAGATTAGTTTAAATTAAATGGTAGCACTGATATTGAACATGTTCGACTGATATGATCAGTTATTATAGTGTCTTGTTAATATCGTTTATTAAATCAACAAATGTAATTTTAGGTCTTAATTAAATTTAATTCTGATAAATCGAAGATGAGAAATATTGTTTAAGCATCCTTTGTGATATTTTACAATAACAACATTTGATGAAACCAATTAATTATGGGCTTCATTAATTCTTTATGGAATATTTGGCGGCCATTTTGAAAATGGCGGCCCATTTGAAAGATCTGGCGTGGGTCTATAGCCAAAAATGTTCAGTAGATTATTGTCTAGCTATGTGACAAGTTTGGTGCTTTTGTCACAAAAATGCACAATTTTACCAATATATGTCACCAATCTGCCCCAATACATCACATGACTTAATGGTGAATTAAACGTCTTGTCATTGAATGGTTTGGAAATATAAAATACATTATGGCCTTCAGTGTACCTACTTGAACTCAGTCGTGTCCTGGTGTAGCTTTATGTAACCATGTGATTGCAAAACAATTCTGCCTCAAATCTCAAATGAGTTATACGTAAAATCGTTAACTATGGTCTGAATCAGCCTTTATATCAATGGAGGCGTTTTGATTTTTTTAAATGAAATAGTGCGACAACAGTAGGAAAAGAGTGACTGTTAGAAAGTTTAAGTAATAGATAGAGTATGGTCTCATTGAGTTGGGTTGATTTAAACATCGAGATGGGCGTATCCCATCTAGGTGTTTAAATTAACCAACGAGATTAGACCATACACAATTTGTTTTGTAGCATGCCATACTCTAACTTCCAATAACTGGTAGTTGTAGTACACCATTTATTCTGACAGGTGTTTTTTTCAATTAAACGATTTACCCCTGAGCTATTACAAAGGGAATTTCAGTGACCATGCTACAAAACATTACAAAAAATTCTCAATTATTCGTCCTTGTGCACCCACAATTCGGATGTAACCACTATAACGCATTAAGATTAAACTGTTGCTATCAAAACTGCAAACAACCAAACAGCATTAGCTGTATCTAACGAAAATGCTGTAAAATCATGCCTATGGCAGCGAATGGCCCTGTTGACATTGACAGCACGGTGAACTTGAAGCCGGGGTACCAATCTTCAAGCATCACTGAGTATCGTTTTTGGGTTCTTGTGCAACAGCGTTTTCCTTAGCGTCTTTCAGATGGGGACGTAAACCGGGTAGTCCGGTATAGATTCCATCCTCTGACGTAAGAGTAGGGTTGGTCCCCGGATTCATATGCATCTTTTCCCTCTCTCTGGGGTAGATTTCTATGTATCCGTCCCTTCTAGGGAGGCTCTAAATAACCTATATAAAATGTGTTGATGAGCCGTTAAGCAAGAATCTGTTCAATGCACTTTTTATTTTGTAATACTTTTAAACGATCACCATTATTCTCACGTCGTCATTATTATACTACAAATATAAGTGCGCAAACCTTGAAGTTGCACACTGCATACATATATAACTTACATTGTTAAACATTTATGACCAATTCAAGTTGTTAAACATTTGTAAGTATTTGTCTTACCTTTTTCATTAGAGAATTACATGTGCCTTTGTTAATCCGTTGGATTTCAGATCAAGTGTAATCTACGTGTATTAGATATGTTGTAGGCTTGAATTAAAGTAATCACTCGGTAACTACTTGGTGCCTGGATACAATCACGTAACGATGACGCAACGAGTGTTTGTGAAAGTAGAATTAGCTAGTTATATTGTTATACAATGCAAAATTGCAATATAGCTCTTGATTATACTTTGTAAACTGAGGATGCATGCTGACTAGTGTGATGCACATGTAGTTTTAATTAGACATATTGATGTTGAAATTGACAATAGTTTACTGCGCCTTTTCCAGGTAGTGTTTACTTTCATTTTTAGCGAAATATACTAAGAAACATAAAAAGATCGGACAGGGAAAGTAGCATTCAAGGAGGACAGTAAACCACAAAACACAGAAACAAACACGCAAACAGACAAACAAGAAGGCAAAAGCAATAATAAATGCAAACGACATCACAAACACAAACAGGGTTGACAATAGGGCTACCGCCTTGGAACGGTCAGTGGCAAAGTAGGCCACTGGGGGTTTAAACCGGTTCTAGGGTGCACCAAACCTCACACTTACCCTACTGTCATCCCATTAAAACAGGACAGTGTAAATAAAGAAATCCCCGCCATGATATAATCTCTAACCAACAAGGCAGCATCAATAGGCAATATAAGTAAAACACAAATATGCTTGTGTAAATATAATACAAATAAACAATAGCCTAGAAAGCCACAATGAACAAGTTTAACAAAGATAGTTTGAAAGTGATCATGACCTAGAATCTTACGAAGATTATAAATCACATCACCATAGAAGTCAGGTTGTGATAGTCCTTGTCGCAGAAGAGTCCTTAAATAACTTTTATATTTGGAAAGAAGATCAGGGTTACGATAATAAAATTTTGCAAAGGTTTTACGAAGTTTATGGTAACGGTAACCCTGATTGAGTAACTTTTTAGTTATACAAAGATTACGAATATTAAACACAAACGTCCAACTAGTATTCACACATTCATTTATCTCAGTAGCTACACATGTTAGCTGAATTAAGAGATAACCATGCTAAGATTTTCAATCTGGGACAGTATGTGAGTGGTTTTACGGTCTGTAATTTCGTTTTACGGCGACGCGGTAGCTATCTCGATTCTTATGATTTTTTATTCAAATGCTACAAATATAAAATCAAACCATACACACGCTTGTTTTTATACGAATAATCAAATTCACCGATGCCAGCATTTTGTTGACGTCATCCAATAAAGTCGGTCGTTTATATATAACGTTATGTGACGTCACATATTTTTCAGACGGTAAATCGGGGGTTTTACGGTTGCGAATTTGCGATGTTAACCAATGGAGCAACGCGTTACATACTAGTTGCATTATAATCTAAATGTGCATGGCTACAACACTGTAGATAATATAAGTATGACCATTTAATCAAATTATGTATATAAATAACGCCACATCAAATATCCATTGACCTCCTGTAACTCAGTTTGCACAACACTTACTTGAAATAATCCGATGTGTTAATAGCAAATGTCAACAGTTTGTATTTACAACTACTATAGTTCGATGCATTGTAATGTAAATTAAATGTTATTCTTGACTGAGCTTTGTGCGATTTAACCAGTACCGCGATCAACGTATTTCCAGTTCCACGATATCGTTACTACGCATTTTGACGTCATAAACTCCAAATAACAAGTGTTGCCTGTAACGTGTTTTCGTCTATTTCGAGGGTCTTTTTATTGTAATGTGTGAGGTTTGGTGCACCCCAGAACCTGGTTTAAACCCTCAGCGGCCTTTTTTGCCACTGACCGTTCTAAGGCGGTAGCCCTATTGTCAACCCGTTTGTGTTTGTGATGTCTTATTTGGCCTTTTATTCATCTTTAAAGTTGTTCTTTGTTTCTGTTTCTGTTTGTGGTTGACTGTCGTCCTTGAATGCTACTTTTCCTGTTCGATATTTATATCTATATTTACTATGATCATTATTATTCCTTAAATATGGTCGTCTCTGCTCTCAGCCCATTCGGAATGTGTGTGGTCGAATTATGAATTCGATATCCGTAGGTTTTAAACATGTCAGGTCAAAGATTGTTTTGATGTTAATACTCCGGTAAAGATCAAATACAAAAATAACGAAGCTAGAGTGTTGACAAGGCAGAATTTAAAAAAAAATGTCATAAAAGGGCCATATTTCTAATATCCAAGTTTGGTACTTTTCAAACCTGTCATCGATGCGATTGATATAAACATAGACACAGTTTGGTTAACATCGATTGCAAATAGAAGTGCTATATATTTAACAATGCAACATATTTCATTTTTCATTAAAACAATAGCTATGCTTACTATATTACGTTACATCCGATAGTTTATTAATATAAAGGTTCTTGTCAAACTTTCCCTGTTCGAAATTTAAAGGCAGCATATTTGTCAATACAGTAAAGGCCAAAACTCTGCTATTTAATATCCAATGTTGGTGTTTTCGATTTTGTCCGAGCTTCCCTTGATACACAGCACAATCCAAGATTCATGTCACACAAATCACTCGCTGATAATTTATGAATGAACCATCTTAACCTAACATGCTTCAAGACAAAGTTTACACGTGAAAATGCAGCCAGATGTATTACTTTGTTTACACACAGTCAATGAAAGCACACCCTTACAGACATTTCAACCATGCACGTCTTTCTGGTGACTATTCTAGTCACCAAAATAGTAAATTATTCCGTAATACTAATAATAAATTTCAACTGCTCTCGTATTCTACATCCATGTAATCCTAACCTCACTTCTCCCTCACCTGCTTCTTCTTCTACCTATATCTCGCGTACCACTGTCCCGTTAAATAACATCATATTTGTTATTTCATGTATTTCATATATGTTGTAACCTGAGTGAAACATATCAAGATTATGTTATCTTATGTTATGATATAAAGACCCGTATGCAGTTTGGTACAGATCAAAGCTATAGAATTAGCAAAAACAAGTTAACGGACGGACAATGGCGGACAACGTGCCATCGTCTGGCCATCTGATATGGAGTTAAAAATGCAAGTTATTTAGGAAACCAAAACTATGTAAACATGTTATAGTTATTTAGTCAGAAGTTATGTCAAGTTTATTATGGCGACACCTCAATAATGGAAACAACAATGGAGTATATATTCTTTGTACGACGATATTCGTATTAATAAAATAAACTTGGCTTAATTTCAAAACACTAAAATACATTGTATTATATTCTCTCAATCGACATCTACATGTGATACTGATTAACAGACATTTTAACCATTGCCGAGGCTTATGATAATCATTATTGAAATAAACAGATATTCAACTAAAGAGTAGTGCACTTATTGTAATCAAATTCATTTCACCCTTTAGCATTAAATAATTACGTGTGTCGCTAATATAAAGGTGTTTTTTGACAATATGTTGTCTTTCATAGATTGAAATTGAAAGATGTCCTTGGACTGGTTTTGTTTTTGTCCAAACGAATTTACATTAGTTCGAATATATACTGATATTGGAAACATTCATGAGACTCCGTATAAAGCTCTAGTAGACTTCGTCAAAGGTATATACGTTATTAATACGATACGTATGCCTGCGTATTTATATACTATCAAATTGTCAGTTGGATAAGTAAAGACTAAACAGGTCATCTTCCAAAACCAGCTTTTTAGATAAGCGATATACCATTTTATTTTTTGCAATGCAGTTAATAAAACTATTTGGAGTTGCAGAAAACCTTTAACAGCCTTGTTCTGGCGAATAGTTCTATAGAACAACTAACAAATTCCATTCATACAAACGTTATTTTCGGTCTCATATACGAGGGTTTTTAATTTAAAAGTAGATGTAAAAGTCGAACAGGAAATGTAGCATTCAAGGACCACAATCAACCACAAACACACACTTAAACAAACAACAACTACAACGATGAATAAAAGACAAGATATGGCATCATAAACATAAAAGGGTTGATAATAGAGCTACCGCCTTGAAATGGTCAGTGGCAAAAAAAGGCCGCCAGGAGGGTGTGGGGTTGTGTGTGGTTGTGAGGGGGGGGGGAGTGTTAAACCAGGTTTTAGCACCCTAGTCGAACAGGAAATGCAGCATGCAAGGATCACAGTCAACCAAAAGCACGCATAGAAACAATCAATTTTAAAGATGAATACAAGGCAAAACACGACAACGTAAACATAAAAGGGTTGATGATAGTGCAACCGCCATTGAACGGTCAGCGGCAAAAGGAGCCGCTGGGGTTTAAACCATGTTCTACGGTGCACCAATCCTCACTCTTACCCTAGTGTCATCTCAATAAACGGTACAGTGTAATTACAGATATCCCAAACCTCACTTTTACATTATTGTCATCCTAGTAAACGGGACAGTGTAAATACCAATAGAAGTAAAACACATAAGTGATCATGCATATATAATATAAACTTGAAATGTGCCCATAGGACATGGATGCACCCACTTAGGTCACTATGCCATAGCATTTTGATAATGAACATAAACACCGATAAACACGTTCAACTTGGGTGCGCATCTTCACTTTTTGGTCAACGTTCTTGTAAAGTTTGGTTAAATAGTTACGGAGAATGACGCGACACAAGTTTTTCAGCCCCTTTTTTGACAAAGTCAAGGGCCATAACGCTGTAGTTCTTGGTCCAAAATAGCAATGAATACAGGAGCACATCTTCACTTGCTGGTTAACATTCATGTACATTTTGGCGACCGTGGGTTAAATAGTAACGGAGGAGGGCGCGTCACAAGGCGACAAACGTTTTTCAGCCCCTATTTTGACTAAGTCAACGGCCATCACTCTGTGGTTCTTGGTCCAAAATAAAAATGAAAACTCAGGTGTGCATCTTATCATGCTGGTCAACGTTCCTGTAATGTTTGGCGACTGTGCGTAATATAGGAATGGTGGAAAGCGCGACACAAGTTTGTCTGCCCCTATTTTGACTCAAGGGCCATAACTCTGTGGTTCTTGGTCCAAAATAAAAATTAAAACCCAGGTGTGCATCTTCACTTGCTGGTAAACATTCCTGTAAAGTTTTTGACCGTGGGTTAAAGAGCTATGGAGGATCGCGCGACTTACGTCCGGACGGACGGACGAATAAGTGCAAATCTTTATGCCCCCACCGTCTTATACTTACAAAACACACTGATATTCAAACGGTCAAACACAGTATCAATAGGTGCAATGCTAATTAGTATACAATCGCATGGTTCAATAATTATAACAATCAGAATCATAATCCGTATGTGTTTCCGAAATCAATAGCTGACACGGAACACTGGTCTCGTCAGAGTGTCTATTTTTACGGTGCCAATATGTCCGCAACGTGCAGCTGTCAATGTGTCCGTGGACGTATTAGATCACACATAAAAGTAATAAATATTCGCATCAGGCTTATATGTCCGCGTCCAATTTATGGTGCGCCTCAAAACAAGTTCAGATCTTTTAATCAGTAGTTGGATACGCAATGAAATAACTATTTTCACTATAATTATAAAATAACGTACGTTATGCCACTGATACATTTTTCACTTTATATTTGAAAAAACGTTTATAGACAACTTCTTGAATTCTAATAGGTACGAACTGTGCACCTTGTAGCACTGTTTTTTTGTATTGCTATTAAAGTAATTTTATATTGAGACCCTTTCCGAATACTAAGACGGATTTAATAACATCGCTCGGTATATGGATGATATATTGAACATGGAAACACTTTGTTTTCTACTATGGTTGCAATGCAATATATCCGCAAGAACTCAAAGAACTCATCACAGTCTATATTTCTGATGTTGCTGGCATCTGTTTTCATTTCACATATATATTAAAATGGAGAAATTATAAACAAAATCTATGACGAAGGGACATAATTTCAATATTGACATTGCATGTTGCTGACATATTGGAACCTGTGCCCGTTTGGAGTGGAATGAAGATTATTACACGATTAGGGAGTTGCTATCTCAGCTGTTAGTTCGAAAGGAGGGACAGAGAATTGCACATATTTGGATTTTTTTTTTATAAAACATAACAACAACATTTTTATAACAAAGGTTTCACCGAACATATTTTAAATATTGAGTTCTGCCTTACCCGTGGCTAGAGGGCGTGAACGGTAGCAAGCAGTTTCACTGGCGTTCATGGACAGTTTTAAACCGAGACTGCATTATTTTACATTAATCGTGTTCGACGATTACTAAATTTACCCTTTCATACTCTTTTATATATAACATTAGCGTTGCCTGTACAGTGTGACGGCAGTTAACGTCTCCCCGTGCTTGCAGTCAGAACTATTATTCGTTCTTTCTTTATTTGAAAATCGATGAGCCCAATATTTATATACAGATAGCGGTGGAACATTCATAACTATTTCGTTTTCTTACTGTACATTATTACACTGAATAAATGGCTCCACTACTCCAGCCTGTAAAGGCTTTGAGTATTGTTTAATCACCCTTAGAATATGTTGCCTGCATTTTAATTTAGTAGTTTGATTGTTACTTTGTGATAAGACAGTCTTCATTCATCTGATCTCAACTAAATTCGATTTTGTTTATTTCGCTCATGTTTCCGTTTAGGGCAAAGCATTTTGCTAGAACTGGGATTAGATGTCGTTGAGCATGGAATAATATAAACATAACACATTGAAGGTACCATGTTCACCGTTATATGCATACCATATTTGGAAATGCTAAATTGTTCGTACTACTGACAGTTCTGCTCAAACGGTAAACGGTAGCACAACATTTCATATACCGCTTATAATCAGTTTCAGTCAACCGAGACTGCCATATTTTTAACATTTATCGTGGTCGGCGATTTCCAAATATCCCCTTTCATACTCGTTTTTATATATTCTGGTATATGTTGATTATTCAAATAAACTATAAACCTCTCACCGCTACAGTCATGGGCTCGAGTCCGGCACTCGGAGTATGTGAAAGGTAGGTACGACAGTTGTTTTGATCTGCAATATGATTGATTCCTTCGATTTGGCACGTGATCTATCTTTTGGTCATAACGAGTTAACATTTAGCATCTTTAACTGTGTCAGGAAGAGACACTTGTTCTATCTGAGCAATACGATAACTATTCAGCATTCCAGATGTACATATTATACACTATGTTGTTCCAACTAGACAATAACCTAAAATAAAGATTTCGTACCAGATAACATGTATTCTGCTGTCAAAACCACCGTCATCCGTGCTTGTGTGTTTAGGAATAGAGGGTGTATACTCCGTTTTATAGCTGTTACTGATCGAAGTTTTATAATACATTATGTTATAACATAAGGCATTTATCATACCTCTCATATGCTTTGCTCTGGAATCCTTATATCTGTTCAACACAACGCGTTTGTCTTAGGGATTTAGCACATATGAGTCAATATCACTCATCAGAAGTTTAAATGTCATTTTCTTCTCATTGCGCAGGAGGAACGTATGCACTAACATTGTAAGATATATTTAAACGATAATGGCACATTGACTATACATATTAATTACTAAAACTATTGCCGGAACAATAAATACATGTGGAAAATGTCCCTAGCATCTCAGCGTTTAAACTGAAATTGTAATTTGTGAGGTACTCCTATTTGAATTATGCATGTTCCTTTGATCATACACACGGACGCGGGAACGCGCACACACGCACGCACGCGCGCGCGCGCTCGCACGCACGCACTCACGCATTCACAAACACCACACCACACACACACGTAGGCGCGCGCGCGCACACAAACGGACACGCACTTACACGACGCACGCACACCCACCAACACCAACACCCACACACCCCGTACACACACCCACAGTTTATTTCACATACAATTAGTAACATAGGTAAGGTGATAGTGATGATTAATCGTATGATGGATGACGATTTTGAATGTTGATGATTGATGGAAATGATAATTAACACAGATGAATAGTGATGGTGATGATAGCGGATGACTATGGAGTTGATGGTAATGAATGATAATGGTAATGATAGTGAATGATTATGGATTTGATGGTACTGAATGATGATGGTGATGATGGCGGATGATTATGGATTTGATGGTAATGAATGATAATGGTGATGATAGCGAATGATTATGGATTTGATGGTAATGAATGATAATGGTGATGATAGTGAATGATTATGGATTTGTCAGTAATGAATGATGATGGTGATGATGGCGGATGATTATGGATTTGATGGTAATGAATGATAATGGTGATGATAGTGAATGATTATGGATTTGATGGTGATGAAAGATAATGGTGATGATAGTGAATTATTATGGATTTGATGGTAATGAATGATAATGGTAATGATAGTGAATGATTATGGATTTGATGGTACTGAATGATGATGGTGATGATGGCGGATGATTATGGATTTGATGGTAATAAATGATAATGGTGATGATAGCTAATGATTATGGATTTGATGGTAATGAATGATAATGGTGATGATAGTGAATGATTATGGATTTGTCGGTAATGAATGATGATAGTGATGATGGCGGATGATTATGGATTTGATGGTAATGAATGATAATGGTGATGATAGTGAATGATTATGGATTTGATGGTAATGAATGATGATGGTGAAGATGGCTGATGATTATGGATTTGATGGTAATGAATGATGATGGTGATGATGGCGGATGATTATGGATTTGATGGTAATGAATGATAATGGTGATGATAGTGAATGATTATGGATTTGATGGTAATGAATGATAATGAAATGAATAAATGAACGGAGCTTTACGGCACGTCGACACATAAATAGGTCATATTGTGTGCCAAAACTGATGAAAGATGAAGTAGTAAGAATGATAAGGGTGATGAAGGTGGATGATTATGGATTTGATGGTAATGAAGTTAATGATGATGGTAGTGGATGATAATGTATTTGATGATAATGAATGATAATGGTGATGATAGTAGATGATTATGCATTTGATGGCAATGACAGATAATGGTGGTGATGGTGGATGAATATGGAGTTAATGGTAATGAATGATAATGGTGATGATGGTGGATGATTATGGATGTTATGGTAATGTATGATAATGGCGATGGTGGTGGATGATTATGGATTTGATGTTAATGAATGATAATGGTGATGATAGTGGATGATTATGGATTTGATGGTAATGAATGATAATGGGGATGATAGTGGACGATGATGGATGTGATGGTAATGAAGTATAATGGTGATGATGGTGGATGATTATGGATTTGATGTTAATGAATGATAATGGGGATGAAAGTGGATGATGATGGATGTGATGGTAATGAAGTATAATGGTGATGATGGTGTATGATTATGGATTTGATGTTAATGAATGATAATTGTGATGATAGTGGATGATTATGGATTTGATGGTAATGAATGATAATGGGGATGATAGTGGATGATGATGGATGTGATGGTAATGAAGGATAATGGTGATGATGGTGGATGATTACGGATTTGATGTTAATGAATGATAATGGGGATGAAAGTGGATGCTGATGGATGTGATGGTAATGAAGGATAATATTGATGATGGTGTATGATTATGGATTTGATGGTAATGAATGATAATGGGGATGATAGTGGATGATGATAGATGTGATGGTAATGAAGGATAATGGTGATGATGGTGTATGATTATGGATTTGATGTTAATGAATGATAATTGTGATGATAGTGGATGATTATGGATTTGATGGTAATGAATGATAATGGGGATGATAGTGGATGATGATGGATGTGATGGTAATGAAGGATAATGGTGATGATGGTGGATGATTACGGATTTGATGTTAATGAATGATAATGGGGATGAAAGTGGATGCTGATGGATGTGATGGTAATGAAGGATAATATTGATGATGGTGTATGATTATGGATTTGATGGTAATGAATGATAATGGGGATGATAGTGGATGATGATGGATGTGATGGTAATGAAGGATAATGGTGATGATGGTGGATGATTATGGATTTGATGATAATGAATGATAATGGGGATGAAAGTGGATGATGATGGATGTGATGGTAATGAAGGATAATGGTGATGTGGTGTATGATTATGGATTTGATGTTAATGAATGATAATGGTGATGATAGTGGATGATTATGGATTTGATGGTAATGATGATAATGGTCATGATAGTAGATGATTATGCATTTGATGGCAGTGAAAGATAATGGTGGTGATAGGGATGAATATGGAGTTGATGGTAATGAATGATAATGGTGATGATGGTGGATGAATATGGATGTTATGGTAATGTATGATAATGGCGATGGTGGTGGATGATTATGGATTTGATGTTAATGAATGATAATGGTGGTGATAGTGGTTGAATATGGAGTTGATGGTAATGAATGATAATGGTGATGATGGTGGATGAATATGGATGTTATGGTAATGTATGATAATGGCGATGGTGGTGGATGATTATGGATTTGATGTTAATGAATGATAATGGTGGTTATAGTGGATGAATATGGAGTTGATGGTAATGAATGATAATGGTGATGATGGTGGATGATTATGGATTTCATGGTACTGTATGAAATTGCGATTGTGGTGGATGATTATGGATTTGATGTTAAAGAATGACAATGGTGATGATAGTGTATGATTATGGATTTGATGATAGTGAATGATATGGGATGATAGTGGATGATGATGATTGAATGGATAATGGTGATGATAGTGGATGATTATGGATTTGATGGTAATGAATGATAATGGGGATGATAGTGGATGATGATGGATGTGATGGTAATGAAGGATTTGTGATGATTGTGGATATGATTAATGATTAATGATAATGGATGAATATGGATGATGTATGAATTATGATAATGGTGATGAGTGTATGATTATGGATTTGATGTAATGAATGATAATGGTGATGATGGATTATGGATTGATGTAATGAATGATAATGGGATGATAGTGATGATGATGTGATGGTAATGAAGGATATGATGATGGATGATTATGGATTTGATGTTAATGAATGATAATGGTGATGATAGTGATTATGATTGAAGTAATGAAGTTATGGTCATGATAGTAGATGATTATGCATTTGACGGCAGTGAAAGTTAATGGTGGTGATAGATGATGATGTAATGAATGATTATGGATGATGATGGATGATTATGGATTGTATTATGGTATGGTATGATATGAATGGGAGATGTGAATGATTATGGATTGATGTTATATTGATGATAATGGTGGTGATAGTGATGAATATATGGAGTGATGGTAATGAATGATAATGGATTATGGTGATGATTATGAATTTATGGTACTGTATGAATTGATGGATGTTATGATGTTAAAGAATGACAATGGTGATGATAGTGTATGATTATGGATTTGATGATAATGAATGATAATGGGGATGATAGTGGGTGATGATGGATATGATGGTAATGAAGGATGATATGGTGATGATGGTGGATGATTATGGATTGATGGTATGATGGATGTGATGGTAGTGGATTAGGGATTTGATGGTAATAAATGATAATAGTGATGACAGTGGATGATTATTGATTTGATGGTAATGAATGATAATTGTGATGATGGTGAATCATTATGGATTCGATGGTAATGAATGATAAATGTAATGATAGTGGATGATTATGGATTTGATGGTAATGAATGATAATGGTGATGATAGTGGATGATTATGAATTTGATGGTAATAAATAATAATGTTGATGATAATGGATGATTATGGTTATGATGGTAATGAATGATAATAGTGATGATGGTGAATGATTATGGATTTGATGGTAATAAATGATAATGGTGGTGATAGTGGATGAATATTGAGTTGATGGTAATGAATGATAATGGTGATGATGGTGGATGATTATGGATGTTATGGTAATGTATGATAATGGCGATGGTGGTGGATGATTATGGATTTGATGTTAATGAATGAAAATGGTGGTGATAGTGGATGAATATGGAGTTGATGGTAATGAATGATAATGGTGATGATGGTGGATGATTATGGATTCATGGTACTGTATGAAATTGCGATGGTGTTGGATGATTATGGATTTGATGTTAAAGAATGACAATGGTGATGATAGTGTATGATTATGGATTTGATGATAATGAATGATATTGGGGATGATAG